>NQII01000047.1:1139425-1213276 GCA_002778355.1 Clitarchus hookeri
GGGAGAGGATGTGATGTGAGGACTTTTTCCTTAAAGAAAGTAATGGATGTTCACAGTTGACTGGGCTCTTTTGGAAGCTATGCTTAAGGTCTACTTGAATTTACATTGTATTCTTCCATTACCTGTAAAATTAACATTGTCATGGCCCTGGTAACTTTATTCATGGGTCAGTCAAGTGAAATTATAAAATTATCAGGTAAGTAAATATTTTAGAAATTTGCGTATTCTTACACTTGTATGTATTAAAAAGACAGAAATAAAATAAATTATTTCAGTATTAACAAATGTTTAACTAACACTTTAAATTCAATGTTACGACATGGAACTATTTTCCCTCCGTCGTTACCAACTATACTGGGTGCATGTCAGTCAGAATGCCATTAAAATCTAGGTAAGGGCAGAAACCTTTTTCAACGGTCGATTTAAAAAGTGCTGAGTTAACTGTGAACATCTAAAACAGTGCAGTGTGCAAAGTTCTGCAGTATGAATGATTTGATTTAAACTCATCTTTATTCGCAAAACAAATATTGTAAAATATAAACTGAGCATGTCACGTCATTTGGAACATATTTGACTTTGGAAAGGGAGTTATTTGGATGGCTCTTAACAACGAGGTCTTGAGAGCCGATGAGAGTGAGTGAGATCCCCGAGAAAACTCGCCGACGAGTAGCATCGTTGGACATGATTCCCAAGCACGAAAATTCGGGAGCGACCCCGCACTGAATCAAACCTGGTTCGCCTTAGTGAGAGGCGAGCTCTCTAGCCGCTACACCGCCGCAACCCCCACACTTGACTTGCATGCGGGAGGTCGTGAGCTCTAACCCGTCGCACTGCCCTGAGGATGGTTGTTGTTTGTGGTTTTCCATCCCAGATGCTTTGTGGAGTTACAAAATAAATACTTTTCCAATATCAGCCACTAGATCACTTCTCAGAATAATCATTCCTATAAATAAGATTGATGTTATCTTATGTCTTAACGGCAAAAAATTTTTTTCGGGATGATGTGAAGGGCGGTGGTAGTTGATTTTAGATTTTGTTGAAATATGAAATAAGGCGTTCAAAAGCTGCTTTTCGAGGATGTATAATTTTCCCGATCTTAAGTTGGTCTGAAAGAAACACTTCGTTAACACGATGAGTATGGTAACAAAATGTTCTTGCCCACTCTAGTAAGTTCTGATATGCGATTTGGCTGTTGTTCAGCGGTTTACTTAAGAAATCATGATCCCAGATGACTGAGTATGGGGAAACAGAAAACATTACTCTTGCGTGCGAACCAAGCTGCGATCGTGGCACAAAGCAAAAGAAGTCCAGCTGAAATAATTAAGCTGACGTTCAAAACTCGTGTATACAATCGTGAGGTTTTTTTTCTAGGAGGGATAACTAACTACGCATCTTTTTTCATCCCGATCCCGACCCCCGTCACCTTCATCTCCCAAGAGCGTTAAAAAACAGTTTCCATATGTTTTATATATTATATATTTCTGTAATATTACTTCCAGCATTAGCGTTACGAAAGTGCAAGAAAGATGTTAAGTGATCTTGAGAGTTGAGAGATTTGAGCGGCTGTTAACAACGAGGTCTTGAGAGCCGATGAGGGTGAAATGAGGGAGTATGGAGCAGCGCCGTAATGCAAAGGCGGGCGAAACGAGAGATCCCCGAGAAAACCCGCCGACCAGTGGCATCGTCCGGCACGATTCCCACTTGCAAAAATCCGGGAGTGGCCCGGCCGGGGATTGAACCCGGTTCGCCTAGGTGGGAGGTGAGTAGTCTAGTCTGACCTCTACACCACCGCAGCCTCAGTCAAGGCGTCGCCTGGTTGGCTGCTCCGCGCTACAAATTTCGCATGTTGCATTGTAATGAATGGCGGTGTGCTGTCGTTTCACAACTTGCAGGCAAAGTGTTTCTTCTCCTCGTTCCACAGTCAGCTCACAGCAACCGAGTCGGTGCCGATTGTAGAACGGCAAAGGAACAGTGGTCTAGAAGAACGAGGGGAGGGGAGGGGGACTGAGACACTGTGACTTACGTTGACCTTCCCATTTTATTGATTGCGTTCGCGTGCTTCCATCGACCTGAAGCAGCAGTTCGAGAGTACTGTAACACCAAGTTTCCAGCTTACAGAAAATATCGTGTCCACGTTTTCAAAATACATACCGACAGTCATGCTTCAGACGAAGGCAGAGTAATTATTTTAAATTTAATTTTCCCACCATTTATTAACGTTTATTTTTTTGCTTATAAAAAATGTATAAGTGTTTGCTTACAAACTGCTGTAATAAATCTAGCCAAGCCTGTCCCCTTCCGGGGGGCCGCGGTGGTGTAGTGGTCAGATTGCCCGCTTCCCACGTAGGCGAACCGGGTTAAATTCCCGGCGGTGTCGCTCCAGGATTTTCGCATGTGGGAATCTTGCCGGACGATGCCGCTGATCGGCGGGTTTTTCTCTGGTATCTCCCGCTTCCCCCGCCCTTTCATTCCAGCGTTGCTCCATACTCGCCTCTTTTCACCCTCATCGGCTCTCAAGATCTTGATGTTAAGAGCCTCTTTCCACTCCACTCTAACCCCCTCCCCTCCTTCCTTCCACACCCGTCACGGTGCTTATTTCCCAAACGTCTTCCTTTTCAGAAAATGGTCATGGGCGATGTTTTCAAATGTTTCGACATGGCAGTTTGTTAGGTCTGCGAGTAAACATAGAAGGTCATCCAGCCGCAAGCCTCAAGGCTACCCCAGGAATTTTCGTATTCGAATCTTGATCTTGTCATGGACGTGTGTGTCATTCTTAGGCGCAAGTTTAAATTCCCCCTTCCCTTCCTAAACTACTCCTTCAACTTCCCAAATCAATCACAGCCTAAAGATTCAAAGCAAGGCCGTTTATAAGCAGGAATTAAATGGAGTTCCAAAATTATTTGACAGTTTATTATGCTTAAATTTTAAAGTTTTGGTTTGGCTAAAATCAATGGGAACGGAAAAAGATCCACAAAGTGGACCTCGGGTAGAAACGATTCGATGGATATTAGAAGAATGTTCATAAAAAATTTACCTCACCAAAAATTATTTGTTCAGCTGGAAACATTGGGTGATCCACAGAATTTATATCAGCAGATTATATTAATAAACAATCTAAAATAACTCGCGCCTTGCGAGGCACGTAAAAATCAGGCCAAATCTTGACTCTTGCGCTGAGTCAAACGAAAAGGCAGCCGTTCGCCGCAATGGCTTTGACACAACTCTGTTGATTTATCAAAGAAACGAGGAAAACCTACAAAAATAAAATAAAAAAATGACACTACATGACCAGCTAAAAACATATTAAGGAAATTTTTAATGTGAATACACAATCCAGCTGAAATAGAAGCAGGCCAGACGACACCTGCCTTTTAATTGATCATAGAAACTTGCAAAAATTAATTTAATCCTTAACGCCGTGTAAATACATTTTCAAGCGACACTTGACGCAGTTGATACTACACAGTTTAGACATTAATTTACCTGTTAATAACGTAATTTACTCAATAAACGACTGGCACATCCATTGGCTCACCCAGAACCTTGTCTGAAGGTGCTTTAGGGATCACCGTCACGTGAATCACTTGCCAAATGTTTCTCGTCTGATGATTATTGTACAAACAGGGGTAAATGGAAGTTGCTCTCTCGTAAACGGGATGAAATCTGTACAAAAGGCCGGTATTTAAATTTGGGTGCTTCGAAATCTACCTTGGCCTACGCCATTCTGGTTTGCTCGTCCTCCCGCAACTCCGCGACGCTGCTCGTGCACGATATCCGGTTGTGTATTTCGTTCGTAGTGCAGCACTTATCGGAGTGGAAACGAGTAGAGAGCAGCTACTTTACTCGCCGACCCGTGCGTGTGCACGCCTGCCTCGTCGCCCTGCAGCTGCTACTTTGCAGAAATTCGCGACAAAGAACTAGTTTCGCAGCTCGCGCGAGGCCCGCTGAGCTCACTGTATTCTGTGCGAAACGAGTACCCACGTGGATCGTTCCTAGCAGTCTTGAGATCGCCTTCCGTTTGTCGCCCCTTCCACCTCCCCCCTTTAACATCTCTTCAATCCATCCGTCCGACTGTTACAATTGTTAATTTAGTTTGCGTACTTGTAGGTGCTATTCCTCACCTGTCTCTGCGTCTTTCGGTATCTAACCTAACTCTCAGCGAACTTTTATGCCAGTTATATATAATATATATGCTTTGAAGGCTCCCACCTGCGACGTGCCTCAAGTGCGACATCGCCGCTAAGCGCGAGACTCTGTGTTCTGCTCGCACTGCGTTTAACGTATGGAACTTTCGGTGGTGACCCTATTATTTTATTGGTGGAAAGTCTGTGGGAAGGTTCAGTGCAGGACCCTTGGGTAGTTTTGTATGCATCTGATGCGTGTACATTATTGAAAAATTGGACGCACGGTTAATAGTTTCGTGGTAAAACGTGTATTTCGAACACTCTGCAACGCAGTTCAAGCACCAGGTAGGCGGGAGCCTTATTGGTTAATTACCAGCGAGTTGCAGTCAACTATAATTCAAAAACGCATATTCTAGTAGATACACAGTAGTATTATCGTAAAATTGATCTGGTCTCCTCCGTAGCTAAGTGGCAAGCTCCTCCCTCTTTTCAGTGTTTCAAGCTTGGACTCCCCTCTAAGGATGTATGTATTGTATAGACTATTCACGGTAAAGTGAGCACTTATGAAAGCCCTCTCATTTGAAAGCCCTCTCATTTGAAATAATAGTAAATAAATATTTTTTATTTTAGTCTTAGACGTTATCTTTTAGAGTGCGGTGGAATATACACACTGTGTTTATTACTTACATGGCAATATTTATTTTTAAAAAGTTGTTAAAGGATAAAAAATTGCTGGAAGGAAAAAGTAACTAGGGCCTCAGAAGTGCTCACTTTACCGTGAACAGCCTATAACATAAAATATCTGGTTTGCACCTCCACCATGATAAATACATTTCCTCTGCGTTGAGCGAAGTATGAGTGGAATAGGTTTTCTTATTTTGATACTTCACGCAAAAAAAATATACATGCACTGTGTTTATTAGTAGCATGGTAATTTTTGTATCAAGTGGCGAAATTATACAAATAAGCTTAAAAAAAACCACGGCCTTAAAAAATTGCTCATTTTACTATGAACAGCCTATACTGTAGGCGGCATTACAGTGTTTTCTTTGGTGATATTTTTTTTATTGTTTTCTTGTATGTGATCTCCCCTGCAGGAAGAATCTCGCAGAATCCGGAAGGAGCACTTTCCGAAGTCGTGCTCCCAGCTACCGTGCAAACAAACTTCGCGTCCCTGGTCGCTTTGCGGAAACCTCCTGCCTGGAGGCCAGAGACTAGCAAATATTGGCTCTCCGCTGTCACGTGACCAGAACACACTCGTCGTCTGTGTAACCGTAAGGCGGACTCATACTCTCGTATATCGCACCGACCAGACATAGAGCGAGCGATCTGAGCGCATTTCACTGGCAGCGATTCACACGTTACTACATTTTCTGCGTTATCCGCGTGTAGTCCATTATTCACTGTATCTTCACAATATTTAAATCAAACTTTTAAAAAATCACCTCGTTTATAACGTGTTTGGTTGTTTCCTAAATATTCTAAATATGTCATGCATCTCAATCGTTTTATACGTCTAACATAAAAGTATTATTTTTAGTTATTTTTTAGTATTTACATATACTTTATTAATAAATTATGTTATTTAATTGAAAATCAATATGAATAAAATTAGAGACAAACAAAGTGTGTCGGTAATGCATAGTAAGAACTAGTCTTCATGCAAAATATTATTAAACTTAGTGCTCACAATGTGGTGCGATGTCGTTTCGGTGTAATTTTTGAGACTAGTTAAGTTTTTTTTTTTTTGCATGGGGTGGAGAAATTTCCTGAAAGTAGAACTTTACCAGGGCTTCAGAAAAGTTGGAAGTAGTCATGAATGGACTATAACGCAGAAGCGGTGAGAAGCTGTCTGCTTGGCTGTTGGTGCTCTATCTGCTGTGTCTGTTCTGTGATCGGCGGACGTGTGGATCCACCTTTAGGCCCTACGTGCTTTTATTACATAGACTAAGACGAAGTAGACAGATTTTCTCCTGCGTAATTACCCAACCGTGTTCTAACCTCGCATAATACCCACGTCATTTATGGTAGTCGTATTGGCAGAAAAACAGTCCAATGTTGGGATAAGGAGTGGCTACTGCGCACCTCGGGCGCGCACTCTACCCCATTTAAGGCATATGGAGGGGGGAGGGGGGCGCATTCTTTCTACACTAATCTAAATCTAGTTCTTAAAAAGATGCACACATTCATCGCTCGCTGGACATTCTAACACACAACCTCGTGCTCCAAAAATGTTGTAGCACCCTCTCAGCTTCGTGAACTGCCGTATATAGATAATAATAATAATAATAATAATATTTTTTCAAGCAATTGGGTGGGTTACCGACGTCAAAATTAAAACTGTTGTTTCTAGTAATTTTAGATTAATAAATCCGCTGCTGTAGTAGTTTGTTTTAAATATTAGGTAGAGTTTGTAAGAATGTAATATAGTTTTCCTTGCACGTGGTTTTGTCAGGTGGTCAAATAAATAGCCTGAGAAACCCAACTAAGGCAGTTAGGTCGTCGCCATCTTGAATTTATTTATTCGTGGCCGTAACTTTCCACTTCCGACTTCATATTCAAATTTGTGGCTCGTTAGGCGGTATTTCGTAGGTTAATAGATTTTGGGAATGCCCGTTAGCATTTTCTCGTTTGTAATAACAGGGGAGAACAATTAGTTGCTTTTGTGAGGACGATTACAGGGGTAATTGTAGTACCGGCACTCAGATATGATCGATTTAGAAAGAAAAAGTACTTAGTTATGCCCGTACACTGCAACGAGCTGAGTAACACAACATCAGATGCGAATGATACGAGGAAAAATTAATTAAATCGTAGATGGCGGAGATCTGTTCGGCTCAAAGAGTCAAAGGTAAAAGGTGTTCCTAAACCTTTTTTATGGACGCACCGTGCGATATTTTTAACTATACATTTTAAACTTGAGAAGTTGTTAACACGTTTGCCCACACGACCAATAATTCAGAACGAAAATGGAACATTTCTGGACCAAAGAATTAGGTAACGCCTAGCGTTGATAGCAAATGAATATAAATTGCTTAAAAATATTAATTGCTGTTAATTTTCAACAAATACCTTATTTTATATCTGGACTATATAAACGTATTGCAATACACCTCACGGAATGAGTTAAAATTTTTACCTAGTTGATTCCGAATTTTGGGGAAATGCTATAATTAAATTCAGTATCGCAGGTTGATTGGAAAGTAAAAAAAGAATAGCCATAAAAAAAATCGCGTAAAATTGACAATTGCGTTTGCAGAATGGCTAGAAAATTAATATAATTGTTTTTGTATATCTTTGCTTTCTTTCTTTTTTTAAAGAAAATATTTTCTGGTGTTTCTTTTTTAAATCTTTGACAATGCAGATGCTCATACCGAAGTAGTTGTTCTTTGTGAATACAGTATCATCTTTAATTGTTTAACAATAGAAATCTTGAGATTTTTTGTGTGTCAATGCAACTGCCTCTGTTAAGCCCAGAAGGTAAATACACACTATCCTCTTCAGAATTTGTCATTGATGTTGTGTTGATGTCGAAATTATGCTCTACCGTCATAATATTCAGCGGAAGGCAGCCGCGACTACGCCTGTATTACCCACAATTTGATCCGTGGTGTCCAAGCCAAGGCGACCAAAATGGTTCACATCGCAGATCATGTTTGGGGTTAAGCTTGATCAGTCATGTAAGGGAAGAGCTACCTCTGTAGTTAAAGGAACGAAAATGCTGTTCCCAGAAGATAATGGACAGAGCAAAACAAATCTTGGAATTATGGGTACATAGATGATGATGTAGAAATTTTGTTAACGTATGACTCCACCTTTAGACGGTTACCGTTAGGCGATCCAGTCTCTTAAGTCAAGTTTCTGCCGAACGTTCCTGTGTTACTC
Source organism: Clitarchus hookeri (assembly GCA_002778355.1). Taxonomy (NCBI): domain Eukaryota; kingdom Metazoa; phylum Arthropoda; class Insecta; order Phasmatodea; family Phasmatidae; genus Clitarchus; species Clitarchus hookeri. The sequence goes on from NQII01000047.1 coordinate 1,147,435, forward strand.
GACGGGATTTCGGCGCGTTCTCTACGGGTTTTCTGTAACACGCGTAGTTAATCCCCGGCGTTGCGAATATCAGAGTGGTGGCTTTCCTTTCGAGAGGCTGCGTATTCGAGTCCCACCTCTTGTCGATGTGTGTGGGTAGGGCTGGTGAAAATGTCCACCCTCAGTGTATTTCATATGAGCTCCAGCCGCTATACCGCCAAGCTCAGTTAACGTGTGGCCACGAAAGAAATGCCCACAGGAAATAGTAGTCTTTGAAATAGCGGTTTAAAGTATTTTTACATTCATTTCTTACAGTTATAACGCTTTGTAAGAACTTAATAAATTCAAGCATCTCCTACGATGATGTATGTATTAAAAGTAGCCCTTAAAAAATGGAATCACCTAACGCTCTTAGGTCACATCCCAATCTTGGACCTCCGACTCTCCTCTTAGTCTAAAAGTAGGCTAGAAAAAAATTCTCACACCTTTGCGATATCAGTCGTCTTAAGAACATGAGGCCGAGATACCCTTAACTCTGCTTGCATTATTTTCCAATAAACTATGTTCTGCCGAACGGTGGGTTCACGTAACTTCATTAATGCATATTGTTGAAAACGTCACCAGCTTGCATGCGTTCTACATGGCTCGATGGGGCAGACATACAGAGCTTTAAAAATCTGTTCTCTATTGGAAAATTACTGAACATTCTCGCTACGAATAGAATTGAAGAACATTAAAACGTAAACCCCACTTTAATACACTTATTTTCTGTTGCAGTCATTCCTTCTTTATGCCGGTTAGTAGATGGATTATGGGACTTTGGCACATCGGGACATGGGACCGGAGCCTCGGAGCTGTTCGTGCTCTGTCATTCTGGTCGGTCGGCGACCATCTTGGATACATGTGGTCTTGATCTTTACACTTGGCCTGGACTCAGGTGACCTTTGACCTTAACCCAGGTAGCATTTAATCCAAAAAAATCCAAAAATTTCTAAAAAATTATATTTAAAAATTATTAAAAAATTATTAATAAATTTATTTAAAAAAAATTAAATTTCCTGAGGTTTACCACACCCCCCTCCACCCATATTCATTCCACCATCTTTATAGACGCAGTCCACCATATTGGTAGGCGTTTCAGCCACCGTCCGCCATCTTAATTTATTTCGTTTATCATTTGTTTATACATTACTGGAAATTGTCTTTCACCTTCGTTCCGACCAATCGGCGGTCTACTCTAATCGCGAGTGCGGCCTTTTGTTTTCCTCTTATAAACTCTTTATAAGACGCTCCCTGAGCCCCCATGGGAGATCAGTCATTTTTCTCGCCCTTAGAAATGTACTGTGTGTTGTCCGAATAGCCATAAAATCCTTTCGGCCATTTTGGAATTTAGAAGGGTGCGCTAGCTTAGTTTCTTGGACAAACGGGACGAGTTGCCGTGCCTGTCGAAAGAATTTCTCCTGGTCTACACACCTTACGAAATTTCGACCGTATTTAAGTACTAGCTTTGCCCGTGGCTCCGCTCGCGTGAACTACAGAATTATTGTTTAGGTTTTTTTTTTATAAATAATCTAAGTATAAAATTTGCAGTGGACTTGCAATAAATACACGCACATGCTCGAAACGTGATTAGTTTGTTACTAACGACGCGAGCCGACTGATTGCCGGCCGAGCTCACGCGACTCGTGTTACATCCCCCCCCNCACCCCACCCACGGCTTCGCTCGCGTGGTTATAGTAACAAACTTATAGGGAGAAATAACGGTATCTGTTAGTAGACAGACACTGATCATAAACACAGAACAGAACACTAACGATGTCATTTTTGGTGCTAGAATCGCTATTTTACTTTCTTTGTAGATCTGGGTAAACGCTAGCAATCAGTTCCATATCACTCTGCACCAAATTACTAAAATCCCCCGTTAGTGACACACAGCCCTCGGCATCTGTTTCAACAGCCCATCTCCAATTTTTAATAGTGTATCAGCATAATGTCCTGTATCAACGTAATTGTAGAAGTGCACTCTCATATTTGTCGTCAAGCTGAATTGCTTGACATTTGCCCATAAGCTTGACGACTTGAGACAGGCTTTCATTTCATCTGCAAGTGTGCCCCTCTGAATCACCGGTAGAGTTTGGCGGAAGTCACCAGTCAGTAATATAACCATTCCTCCCACAATGTGTGTATTGTTTCGTACATCTTGTAGATTTCGGATTAGGGCCTCTATCGCTTTTTTGTGTGACATTGTGCTTTCGCCCTACACTAACAACTTACATTGACGCAGCATTGCACACCGAGCGCTATTTTTTTACTAAAAACAATTTCCTGGGGGAATGAGATATTTTTTCGGGATAAAAAGTAGCATATGTCACTTCCCGGCCCTCCAACTATCTCTGTACAAAAAATCACGTCGGTCCGTTGCTCCGTTGCGGCGTGAAAGGACAAACAAACAAACAAACACACTTTCGCATTTATAATATTAGTTAGGATAGTTCGGATTTGCCGGCCTACCTCCAGCAGGACGAAGACATACGGAACTGCCTTCCGTGCAAGGAGTGTTTCGAGGGCTGAGCCACCTCAATTCCCGACACGCCGCATCACAGGGGTTGGTAGGTGCAAGGCAAGGCCCGCTGAGCAGCCCTCGCGACGTCTGCGCCCGTGGAAGACGTTCTCCCCGTAGAAGACGACGTCCGCATGCAAGTTATCTACTCGCAAGCTGTACCCGTGGAAGATGCTCCCCTTCAAGAAATGTACTGGCAAGCACTACCCGGTGTGGAAACCAACCCAGAACACAGGTGCCCGATGTTTATGCACCTCTATAAAGTTTTTAATTAGTTTGTAAAAAAAATTTGAAACTCGATGTGTGCATGGAAACCTAAGAATTTTTTATATAACAAAAAAAAAAAACATATATTGAAAAAATATGTTTTGCAACATCCAAGGTTTTCGCGCGTTGGACTCGTACACCATCAAGTAGATTGTCATCCCGTACAGTGACAAAGACGAGAAAACCAAAGTTTTCACTATTTTACTGCCGTGTCCATGGCAGCACCTCGACCGCACCATGCAGCAGACGCACCGCCTACAGACGTACGAAACGCATGGACTAAGTTGGAACGAGGGGAATATTCCGTACGAGGAAACTCTGGCAATACTGGACTCTGACATAATTCCCTATTACCCTGTGTATGTGTTTGGGAGACGTCAAGAGTGGGAGATTCGCAATGCGTGCCCCATCGCAACGAAATTTGTAGACCTTCACAAGCATTGCCGCTGCACGCCGTTTTGACAGCGCGTCGAGACGTACGCCACAAGACTTCACGAGTGCAAACATCAAAGATATTGCTGTGCCCCGTGCAACGCCGAAGCCCTAACATTATGGAGTTATGGTAACCAGTGGTACATAAAAAAAAATGACTGTCTTACTCATGTAAGTTTTAATAACTCACTGTTGGTGAAGAAAAAATATTTATAGTATATAGGTTTTGTTATAATTCAAAGAAAGAAATATTCAACGAGACTCTATCCGCCACTAACAGAGCGTGTATATATTTTAAGTGTTCAGACGTAATTATTTAAAAAATTAATTAAGGGTTTGGAAAAAATAATGTTTCTTGTACGGATGCGTACTACTTTCTATAAAGTAATCATGGCTCGATAAACCCAAAAACAGAGTTGAAAATACCTCGCTACCCCTCACGTATGCGATACGCACAATGAAGGATCCCATACATTGCCCCTAACCCAGGCATAGACTTTCATCATTAAGAACATTTCCTCCCAAGTTTAAAATCAGTACTTTAGGAAATTTAGGCAGCGAGAAAAAAATACCCATATGGTTACTCCACGTGCGGCGATTTTTCTTGCACACATTGTTAGCATATAAAACACTTTTTACGCATAAATAATTCACCTATAGTAAGTTTTGCAAGGAAATAATGATATACCGTAAGGAGACGCTAGCGTATAGGTACACCCACCACAAGTACAAAACCATAAAAAACTGTCACCTTCGGCAAACAAAATTACTGTATTTTCATACATTCAGGTGCGCTCGCTCTATTAATAGATATATCTGATCCGTGGTAAAACATCCACACCCTACCCCTCAGAGTCCCAGCACACTGATACGTGACTTTAGCCGAATGAAAAGTGACATACGAACATGTGTATGTGTATGTATACGGCCTCTTATCCAGCAGGTGTCTTTATGAATTACGCGAACTAAAAAATAGTTTTATTCCCTAGATGCTAGCCCACCATGCAGATTTATACCACAATACGAATTCCAGCAAAGACACTCGCATACAGCTCTCATTCCGCACCCTTCAACCTCGTCGAGTTACGTAAGGAAAGACTTCAGAAGTGCAAAAAAAATTAGAGCATATTGCAGCCAGTGCATTACGGAGACAATAAAATTTTAGAGTTGTGTTAATCCCTTTAGTATGTAGAAAATTAATTCTATGTACAATTTTTTTTATAAAATAAATTCTGGCTCGAAGTCCACCTTTGTTTTTTTTTTTTTCGTATAAAAAATCCAATGTGAATTTTTTTTATTAATTCCTGCGAAACCAAAGATACTCGGGATGCTGTGAAACTAATAAATAAAAGGGGGGGGGGAACACCATTCTCCATTTGCGCATATGTCAAACACACACAAACATATATATATACACACACAGAGCCCGAAATATCCCAATTGCAGGATAGACTGATAGACGCATTAAAAAACTTTTAAGCCAAAAGCATACCTAAAGAACCGATTAATTAGTCGAACGAAGGTTTACGAAAACACCCGGGTAGTTAGCCAATGAGAAACATTGGCGGGGCAATTAAATTTATTGGAATGGGGTGGGTAATTAGCAAATGAGAATCGGGGGAAGGGCAATTGGTCAATTGATATATTGGAAAAGGGGGGTGGAGAGGGTCAGTCGTCTGCTGGGCGCGGTGCTGGGGACAGCACCAGTAATGTAAAACAAATGACAAACAAAAAACCAAGATGGCGGTTGAACGAAGGTGAAAGAGGCAATTTTCAGTAATGTATAAACAAATGATAAACGAAATAAATTAAGATGGTGGACCTTGGCTGTGACGCTTATCAAGATGGCGTACTGCACCTTTCTAGATGGTGTGCGGCTGCATCTACCAACATGGCGGACTGCACCGACCAAAGTGGCGGTCTGCTGCACCTACCACGATTTCGGATGGTGGCTGTGATTCCTACCAATATTGCGTACTGCATCGACAAAAATGGCAGACTTTGGCTTTGATGCCTACCAAGATGGTGGACTGCACCTACCAAGGTGGTTCAATGTGTGTGGATGGAGAGGGTGTGGGGGACCTCCAGAAATTAAGTTTTTTATAATGTTTTAATAATTTTTTAAATAAATTTTATATAATTTTTTATAATTTTTTGGAATTTTTGGATTTATTTGGATCAAAGGTCACCGGGTCAAGACCAAATGTCAAGTTAATGGTCATATGTATCCAATATGGCTGCCGACCGACTGGAATTTCAGAGCACGAACATCTCAGACGCTCCAGTCCGAGGTCCCGATGTGTCAAGGTCCCCATAATCTCTCTACTCCTGTTTGTTTAGATTTTTTTGCAGTTCGAAGTACTGCAGTTCTGCGGGGTGAGAAATAACAAAAAATTCGCCTTTTTTCTTCAAATTTTTACTCTTATACAATGTAAAAAGTGTGTCGTACGTAATTATTTTTTTTTTTCCTTTCCCTCCTCTAACTTCCTTCAACCGTGTTGTGGATTGCAGTAAACTTATTAAACATTTAGCTAAGACACTTGTGATTTTAATTCCACTTCTTTATTATGGACACGGACCCAGAACCTCCGCCTTGTAATCCAGTGTCTGTCTGCGTCTTGTAGTCTCAGCAACCAAAGTTTCACTTTCAGCTCGTGCCAAACTAGAGGTCGCGGTGGCTGAGCGGTTAGATTGCTCGCCTCTCACAAAGGCGAACCTGGTTCAATCCCCGGTCGGGGCGCACCCAGATTTTCGCAGGTGGGAATCGTGCCGGACGATGCCGCTGGTCGGCGGGTTTCTCGGTTATCTCCCGTTTTCTCCGCCCTTCCATTCCGGCGCTGCTCCATTCTCAGCTAATTTCACCCTCGTCGGCTGTCAAGACGTCGTCGTTAAGTGCCGCCCAAATCTCTCAACTCGTATCATACTAGTGAAACCAGTAGGTGCTTCGCGTCAGTAACGACTACATTTAGATCCTTTACGACTAAATCCACAGAAAATGCTATTTGTAAGCATACTCAAGAAAAATAATACCACTCATCCAGCGAAGAAACTTATTGGAAACGCTTAGCACACACGCGTATAGTGTCTGCATTGAACACGGAGAAAATGTACTTTGTTTGTAATTTGAAAATTCCACTAAAGTCTTCAGAACAACACTACGTTGATTGGTTGGTATTAAATTTCCAAGAATATTTAACCAGTCTTAGCATAGGCGTAAAGCATATGATGCATGACTTACTTATAGCTAGTTGAACGAGTGGGGTTCATATTAACTGTGCTGTCTGCTCATTTTCGCATATCGCCGTGTCTCGCTCTAGTATGCCAGTTACTGTTTTACTGTATATCTATTTTCCATGGTGGCACGCACAGCAGCTCACCTTTGTGGCGGCGAAGCAAATACAGCAGCAGGCATCGTGTAGTATTGTCTGGTGACGTCATGCCCGTGTGGTGAGGAGACCGAAACGGGAATCCGCATGTCGCTAAAGTCTGAGCATCAATTCGACAGCAACGTGGTGCCGATCTAACTAATCTGTATAGGCTGTTTATGGTAAAGTGAACACTTTTGAAATCAACCTTTGAAAGAAAAATAACTTCACGTATGCTTCCGTACACATTGGCGTTGCAGTCTTAGAGTTACATCCCAAACAAAAGTTTGCAATACACATAAAAATTCTTATGAGTCGCGAATTGAAAGATATTTTATTTTTAATAATAACAGTTATAACTAAAAACCGATGTGATAATCTTTTGACTCCATATATGACGTGTTTAGTTGTTTCCTAAATACATTGTGTATCACAAGCGTTTTACATCTTTTAACATGAAAGTAGCTTATTTTTGCTTAAATTGAAATTTCTCCCCGGCTACTGAGGCCACACGCACCGCCGTTGCAGCTCCCCAGGCCTCCTCCCGGCGGGAGGTTCAACCAATGCCACCCAGAGTCCGACCCGCGATTGGCATGGCCTATGGCCGGGGGTTCACACCGATCCCCTGGGTTCCCACGACTATTCCGTGCACACTGAGTTTTCACCCAAAGCAGCCCAACTCCTCCAGGACGCCAGACAGTCCCTCCTGAGGAGCTCCGCCACCCCGAGATCTACCCAAAGGCCTACGCAGGAATATTTTCAGCGTGGGCAATGTTTTCACGCCAGTTAGTAGTTGGAATATCGTGAGGCACCGGGAGGTGACGTCATGCCGCCTGTGTAAATAGCTTGTTGATCTTATAATCCTGGGTATTGAAGAGAGCATCCAATGGGAGGCGCGACTTGATAGCAGTTCACACACTCGCAAGAAATGTCACTGATTCACGATGCGGTTAACTCTCTGGAAGAAGAGAACCTTCTTCTTGCTAGAGTTACTAGTGAATTATTTGCAGTGTCCGGTGAGCGTTGATTGACTGTATAAAAGACGCCTTCTTGTATTTGATATGCATGTACATATAACATTTTGCAATCAATTTAATCTAAGAAAAAAAATTATTTTTTTTACATCTGTCTTGGAGTTTTACCATCGGCATGTTTTCGAAAACAATAAAAATAATCTCGATTACACTATTCAGCAATGGGGCATTTAGTATATTAGGACTACTTTCCTCTGTGGGTGTGCCCGTAAATATACGTACACTCGTTTTATTCACTGTTATTAGCATTGCTATGGTTGGTTAAGAGCGTAATAATTTATTTCATATGTAGTATTGATGAGGCATTACATCCCAAAGAAAAAGTGCATACATACACACACAAATTCTTACGATTAGCGAACATAAATTTAATTTTTAATAATAACAAAAATAACTCAAGAATCGACGTGATAATCTCTTGGTCCCCTGGTCGCAAAGTTATGAATGTTAGTCCGGGTGGATACAGTATTTTCCTCACTTCGTGAAAATAATTAAGATAATATAACTTTCTTTTTTAAATATAGACATACATGAAATATGCACGTTAACTAAGTCTGAAGTGGTATTAGAACTTTTTGGTTCGTGTGGACTGCAGATACATGTTACGGACGAAAGTGGTCTGCGAGTTCTTCAGAACTTGCCGTTTATAATGCCCTGGTTTCCGGCTGCTCGTCTTTGGCTGTAGGTGACTAAATGGGTGTTTAAAAATATGTTAGGATGACGTTTATATTTACCAAACAACCTAGTTGCAACTAAACTGATATAATTTTCTTCGCTGCTAGTGCATTGTTTTTTTTTTTCTATTTAAAAAAAATGCTCTTAGGAATTGACCACTTGTTTTCCCTTCCCCAGGCCAGGTATGCAACTGTGTGTTTAAATTAATTTTTGTTGGTACATATTTTTATACCTCTTATCGCAAGCAAAAACATAATTTTTATTGCAAATATGTTTGTTGTTCGAGGATTGCGGTGCCTTGTACGAGATCTGAGGTTGAAAGTTTTGGCAACTCTGTTTGCGGGATTGAAACTGGCCACTTGGCTCTTCCGTCTTCTCATCTTTGCTCGAGGCTGTTGCCAGAATTAGACACAGTATAACGTACTCACAACTATACTTCGTCCAACCAGGGTTGCACCAATTGCATACAAGTCTGCTGCTGTATTTATATCTTGGCAGAAGGCTTGACGGAACAATTTTATTCTGTCATCATATCGATCTGTTTAATATTCTTTACGATTATGTTCAACCAAAATGATAAAATCTGGTGGAGCCGCAAAGTGGGCGTAGTGTAAAATTCGCGCTGGGAGGTGTCACCTGCCAAAGTTTGTTGGTAGAGTTCTGTTTCATACTGTTTAACTATTGTTCCTAATTCGCTGCCAGCATTGCCATATATATGTCACTTATTGTTTACATTATATACGCGGTTAAGGGGAATCCTTAGTAAACAGTATTAAACGCCTCAAGCCCACATCCGTCCATGAGGCATTGTAACGACGATGTAAAATTACATAAACAAGCTGTGATTATATGGTTTTAATACAGCAATCTATTCAGAAAATGTACAGCATTGTCGCTATGATTGAAACACCGTTTTATATAAGAATAAATTTCATAAACAGAGGGTGACCTACAACGATTTTTACTGATTTTGACACTTTTCAACGGCCCTATTTGTGTCTCAATAACCAAATTTATGAATGGACAACATAATGTTTACTTCCATTTCTATCCTGAAAAAGTTTTACATTAAAATGCTCCATAGTTTTTTTTTAATTGGAATAGACACAACTGCTTACAATGCAACCCATATGACAACTAGGCAGGAGTGTTACAGATGTTGATTTCAAAATAATCTTGCATTAACAGTGAACCAACTATATTTACACGCACTCAACATAAGCTCGAAAAGTATAATATGTTTTGTCCAACGAAAAGTGCACATAGGTAAGTAGAATGTCGTGAACTCAGTCGAAGTGAGTGATCGTGCAAATTGTTCTGGGTCAACAGAACAATAAAGTTACTATCAGAATGCATGATATAGGTGATCTCATTCGCTCCTGTTAGCGTGCAAATTGTTTCACTAGTAAGTACCTGGAAAAGAAGAACTCGTACTTCAGTTTTGCTATCTGTCATAAGTGAATTCCATATTGATTTGTATATGGCATGTTTGTTGAAATGTAGCGTTGTAAAAGACTCGAAATTCACATTTTATGCTGTTTAAAAGTACTCAAAAATTTCAATAAATAGAAAAATTTTATGAAAACTGAGAATTATACAGTGTTAACGGATTATGTATTTGTATGTATATTTGTATATAAATCTTAAAATATTCCAGTAAGAAAATGTTGAACTGTTACTAAGTAGACACCGATAGATGACGCTATCTATATTTTCTTCTTGCCAAAGTAATATCGTTAATGAAAAGTGTATTTAAGTTGCGATACGTCTTTAAAATATTAAATTTAATATGTGCACGTTGTTTAAATGAATAACTGGAAATAAATTTAGAATTTTTTAATTCATTATTGTATGGCAGTCGTATCGCAGTTGTACGGGTAAAAAATGACTAAGAATGAAACAAACAATATTCTTTTTTTTCCTATTAACTGTAAATTGTCCTTGTGTAATAGCTATTTGCAACCATATTTATGTGAGACGTATTACAAACACTTTTTATAGAGGTTGACATTTTTACTAACATCGTTTATGTGATAATTGTATTTACAATTAAGTATCGATATTCATCAAAATTATTTCAATGGTTCATTATATGGAATGCAGTTTACAATGTTTTAAATGTTGCATAGAGTAAATCCTTTTCGGAATTCGTGGTGTGGGCAAAAGTTGGCTATTACGGAAACTCCAGGTTATATGCGAAACACTGTTAATGTATTAAATATAACACTCGATAAAAAAGTATTCCAGCGAAAGCAGTTATACATCAATTTTATTGAAAAAATATCCATTGATTTGCGTGATCAAAATTGTACGAGGCAGATGTTTCAAGGGAACAGTAAACAAACATATTATATTTTCTGCACATTTATGTCTACTTTTAGAGCCATCGCTATAATCATAATTAGGGAGAGGTTTTTTTTATCTATTCACACCAAAAATTTGAATTTGTCGTATAAATTGTTGGAATTGCAAGCACAAAATTTCTTCGAAATTGGTTTGGCAGAAGCCGAGTTGTGTCCGATATCTTTGTATATAGATGTAATGTTAGAGATATTTTTTAAATAAAAAAAGAGACAAGCTGGTACCTATGGAGGGGTTATGGAAGATATGGGAATTTTGGCATATAAACTATGATAAAAGTACTAAACAGCTGAAGGTGTTTTCAAGCCTATTTTACAGTAGCAGACGGCAGGACCTTACGACGCCTTTCAACTCCCTATCCCATCCTCGCCAAAAAAAAAAAAAAAAAAAAAAATGCACCGTTGCAGGATCTCAAGAATTGCCAGCACAACGAAAATTTGAAATCCGTACATTTTGTTTTGGAGCGGTTCTCATTCTGCGACCATTCATTGGAATCACTGCAAAATCGAGGGGGAGAAAAAACGGCATTCGCATAAAAAGTGATAAAAGAGCGGCCGTCGAAGATTTACCAGACCTTAACGCAGGAGAAAACTCTCTCACTAGCAGCTATGTTTACATACAACTATACATTTGCGTGTATCTCAGTCCTGTTATTCATCTGCGTACAGTTCCACCATGCGTAAAGCTAAGATGCACTGCGAGATTCTTTTAAATAAACATTTTTCATTGAATACTTTGAATTCTACGTGTGAGAAAAAAAAGCCCCGCCGCGATTACTTATACCACTTACACTTGCATTTTAATGTAACACTCGCTGGAGTAGCCTAGGACACTTGCAGTGGTGTCTGACAAAGAAAAACGAAAATTCATTTTCATGTTTTAACGATTATTTAGAATGCATTTTTAAGCCGCGTGACAGTTAAGATCATTGTATTATGGTTTTGTACACGTGGGGTGAAAGTGGGGCATTTCTTGTGCTGTTTCACGGTGTCTTTTTTTTATCGACGCTTGGTTTGTACAGTAGTTAACGGTGCAGTTGCGGAAGGTTATGTACCCACAGTTGACATACGGTATAAAATACGAGTGCGTTCAGAGGCTCCCAGCCGCGAGCCAACTATAGCGCTGGAATCTGTGTCATGCGCGCATCGGCGTTATCAGCAGAGACGTGTCGAGGGAATCGTATCGCGAGGGATTGTGTTTCGCTCGCTGTAACTGATAAGCCGCGTCACGCTGTTATCGCGCCTACTGTTCCAGAGAGAGAGAAAGGAAATAAGTTCCCTTTTTTTTCTCACCCTCGCAGATGTTGCCGGCTCTAAAGGTGGGCGGACCCTGCTATCTGCTGGCTGCCTGTCATGAGATTCTCTCGGGGGACCATCGGAAACCAAAGGTCCAGCACCCCGAGATGCTGAGCCAAATGCCTGACATCAGGTACTAGTCGCTTCTCCAGTTAGCGGAAATCGTGTGTCTCTTACTGCGGGCTGCAAACGACGGTGCTGGTTAACGAACAGGAGAAGTCTACTTGAGAGGTGGGGTACTGTGCATAACACTCAAACCAAAGTGGCTTGCAATGGAGCAGATGCACTTGACTATACACCGTGTTGACCTTGCTAAAAATTAGTACACGCCCACATATCAAAATCGTCAGAAAAGTATGGTTTATGTTGTTGTGCATGAAAGAAGAATGCATACATCTTATAACACTGTCAAATTTTTGCTAGAATTTACTTATTTAGATGTTTAAAAATCAATTAATAACAGTTTATTTTTAACCGAAATGTAATTGTATTTCCATTCTGAATACTTCAAAAATCCCATTTTACAAAAAAAAAACCGTAACTAAAATAAGATTATCATTATAATTTTTCTAGTTGTATGTAGTAAAATATTAGTAATAATGTCGAAATATTTTTAATAATTGATTTTTTACACATTCATTAATTTTAATGCAAGTTAGTATTCTTATAACTGAAATAAAGTTGCATAAAATCAGATATTAAAAATATTTTTTAAACATTAGTGGTAATTTTTTTACATACATTCGTAGTAATTATTGAGACTGTCCTACTTGACAAGGGGGAAGGGGGTTCCAAAATGTGTTTTCTAAAGCATCTGCTTAAATTTTGATTAAAAATCAACTGTTATTAATTGATTTTTAACAAATATTTAAATAAGCAAATTCTACTAAAATATTTTACAGTGTCACAAAATACAGCATTCTTCTTTCATACGCAAATAAATCTAACATTTCTGACAATTGTGTTACTATGTGGACTACGTTTTAGTGAGTTCTTTCTTCGTGGTGCGCAGTTGCGCGCGATGCTCCATTGCAAACTTCCCTACCTTTGCCTTGTTTTGACACTACATATACATTTCTGTACTTAGAGAATAAGTCTATACTTTACCAAACTTCCNTCTTCGTGGTGCGCAGTTGCGTGCGATGCTCCATTGCAAACTTCCCTACCTTTGCCTTGTTTTGACACTACATATAAATTTCTGTACCTAGAGAATAAGTCTATACTTTACCAAACTTTCTGTTAATATTTACTAAATATGTGTATTAACACTGCATTATTAACACTCAGGGGCCTATTATCGGCAGCCTCCAGTACGCTCTCCACGTGCCAATATTACGTGTTCGAATGACACCATGACTACATAATCGATGTAGTTCGATGAAAATATTTGAAACTGCATCACATCGATTATTATTTTATTCCAAAGCCAAAGAACCACAATTTTTTTTGAGGACGTAAAGACGAAGTAAATCACTCTGAACTGTAGTGTAAGTACTGTAGGTAAGCCCGTGTCCCTCCGCTCCCATTTTTTTTTTTATCTTAGCTATCACCGCCTAATATCGATGGTTTCTGGTAAACACCTACTCAACAAATGGAAGATCATGGGCCAGAGTTTCATCATGAGCATGGTTGTTAATTTATTATTTGGAATATGTTGATGAGCAAGAAGTCTCGTTAGACAGTATTTCCAAGTCGACGAGAAAAAAAAAGTAGAAAAAAAAGTAATTTCCCTGTTCCCGTAACGACCAAGCAAGAGGCGCAATTACAAATAATTAATGCTGATCTCGATGTAATCTTGCATTCGCTGTAATGGTGGAAGCAAAGCTGTTCCTGTAGGCCTGCGGTGGCGGTAGTGTGACGTCAGTGCATTGGGGCAGACCGTTGGATCAGATATCTATTACGCTGTTCGGTGTATCTCGGAACTATTATCACGGCTGTGGCAGTAATAACGGCGCATGCGTATCCTCCACACGCAGCAGGTGGACGTCGTTACACCGACAGCAGGTGGAAATAGGCCCAGCACAGTTGTGCAGTTGCTTAGTTTTCCGTTTTGGTTTCGTAATTGAACAGCATTTTGAAACACGTGTATGTTAAACACACTAATGACACCTGCCCGCCAGTATCCTCCACATCTTACAGAATTTTTTATTTTTTAATCCCTTCAGTGGAAAAGGGCTTTTCTGTACGGATATTTAATACAGTTGACGTGTAATTGTACCGTTATTTCTACAACACTTCATGAAAGGGCAGGTCTCAGAGCCTAAATTAGTGGCCTGAGACTAAATATCTCAATTGTACAACACGAATTATACCGTATATACCATAAACGCTGTCCTAACTTTTATAGTGTGGCAGAATACTTTAACTTTGGTAAAAACGTTGTTCTAATTAGCTATTATTACTCTACCTGACGCATAACTATTGTATTTATATTTTTATGTTGTTACAGTTATGAAGATATTATTTAAATTTTTTATTTCATAAGTTTTTGTTTATTTGTGTTTGCTGTTGTTATTATTTAGTTTTTTTTTCTAAATACTGTTACAATATCGCATTATTTGTAATCACCAATCCGACCTAAACGTCTGTGAAGGAATATTAACGTTCAATATTGTCTTCTTTTATTTAACCCTTACTTTTTGTAATTTTTCTCATTATTACTGACGTGCTGATCTCGTACTATGTGCCATTAGACTTTTTGGTCTGCACGGCAAACTGTATGCTGGTAAATAAGTAAAAATTGCTACCCAGAGTAGCTCGGAAAACCTAGCATAACAACTTGCACATATGCGTGGGCGTTTAACTCTTAACGCACGTTCAAGTTGACGCAGTCGCCTGTTAACAGATCGGTCACTATCGATGAAATAATTCCGAAAGAACGTCATGCGCACGGGATATCAGCGTGGTGAGCAGCCCAGATAGTGTGCACAGATGGCGCTGGTGTTGTCACTTGGAGTGACGAGAATGTTTCTAACTTTACAGTACGATCTTGTCACAGGTGACAAATATATTTAACAACATACAAATGGCAAACCACGTAATAAAAATAGTGTGACGCGATATTTTATCTCGCTCTGTTAAACTAGTAGATATTGCTACGTATAATTCATTTCCAGCCAATCATTTTCGGGTCCCATGATTACGGATTAAACGTAACTGTTTTACGTTTTTTTTTGTAAACCACAAACAACTAATACTAAAAAAGAAACAAGAGAAGCTGTGTTGATCCGTCCTAGTTCATTTTAAAACGTTGTTAGATTTTATTTTATAAATTTTTAAAGAAACTCGCAAATATAAAATTTTCGAGAAAATTATATAGTGCAATTTAAGAAAAAGATTATTAGAACATAGCATTGTTTTTCAACATACATTAATGTTTTCGCATATTCTGTGGACTCGCAATAAAATTTGATTTGCTTAAAATGCCATCAAATTTAATGGCTGTTAAGTTGAACGAATTTGACATAGATATAAAATTGTGGCGTATTTGTTATACAGTAAATCTGATAAGTTTAAATTTATTTTTGTGGCGTCTATGAATGCACTGCTATTATGTATGTTGTTTTACACCTTGGAAATAATTATCATTGTAGTTTTACCTGTGCAGTTAAAATTTCAGTGCAGTCCTGAAGTCTTGCCAAAAACCCAAAATTGTCGTCTGAAGTTTTTTATGCATGATACTATTAAAATGGGTAGAACACTTTAAGGACATACGGGATACCTCTTCAATACTTTTGGGCAACTCACATGATTCACAATGGCGTTCATGGTCTCTTTAATGTAGAACATTCAGACATCCTTTTAACTATTGGTCACACTTCAACATTTTTTAAATTTAACATTTTACAAGCACTGAAGTAAGTGTGTTTAATATTCCATATAATGTTACATTGAAATGGCAATAGTTGCCATCATAATGTTTACTCAGAACTGCCGCTTTTACTCAAATTGTAGTAGGTGACTTCGATATTGATATTTCGTTGCACAATGGTAAGCTATCTACACATTATCTCGCAGTGCTTGTCTTGCAAACCAATAAAAATTAAAAAGCAATTCCTGGGCCAAGCAGTGCAAAGAAAACTCAAGTCATTCGAATGAAAAACAGACATGTCATTGACTATCACTTATTAGCCCCAAAATATTCGATTCAGTGACCTTAGTAAACCCACTATGCCTGAAAATGCTATCCTGAAATCCTCGCCAAATATAAAGATTTGTTAGCCGCTTGATTTCTTCTGAAAATGCAAGACAGCAGGATTTTAACTTCCTGAAAGATATTTTCACTAATGAAGAACGTCCAGAATATCATGGGTACAACATTCGGATAATTCGTGAAGCTGGGACAGAGCTGAAGCCATCCACTACTGAAAAATATCAACCACCTATAAAAATGATCCCTTCACATCCCGGTACAATGATTACAGCATTAGTCGAGGCTCAACGCCTTACTAAGCTAGTAGGTCAGGATGCGATCGTAGTTACTTGTGGTCAGCAGGTGTACAAAGTAGCTGTTCAGGTAATGTGTGTTGTATCCTGAAAAGTTCTCTCATGTAGTATTACGACTCGGCGGTAAGCATTTATTAATGAGCTTCATCGGTTCTGTCCATACACGAATGGCAGATAGTGGTTTAGCAAAGGTTATTAATGTGTCTTCTGGAGTTCTTAAGAAGCTCGGTGGGAGAAATTTCCTCAGATTGCCAGAGCTCTTCGTATGGTAGCAGAATAAGATTTAGAGGTGTGTTTGCGACATTTGAACCAGCAAACCTCACTGACCTTATGCCGACTCTTGAATATTTGACTTCCATAAGTCAAAAAATCAATACTGTCTCATAAACCAATTTTTCTAATAATGTATGTAAGAACATAGAAAGTAGCAAACCGGTCTTTACACATTAAAGATGTTCGCCATATACTGTCTTATTTCTTTTGAGCTGGCTATCAAAACTATACCCGTTGTTGTTTGTTCTACATTAGATCTATTATGGTTTGTTCTACAGAAGATCTAATCAAGTAATACCTGGGCAATTGCTCAATTTTCTGGTAGGAGATTATGTGTTGTGCCACATACCTGGACTGTGAAATGGAATTTGGAGTGATATGTAGATTGAAAAACATTTATGATGTATATCCACGGTTAAAAGGAATTATTGAAGTCACTCTGAAATAAGGAAACAGTCAAGACATGGGCATTAAGTTTGTATGTGTTCACGCAACTGAAGGAACATGTCCTGAACATCAGTCAGCAACAACAAGTGAAAACCAAGCAAGTCAAACGCAAGGAAATTAAGCCTAGGATAGCAACAGATGCTAAGGATAAAGAAGCCATTCGTCTTAAACTCACATCATACAGTGATCCTATAAAGCCTGAGTTTCGCCCATCCAATTTAGACAATATTGTTACTGGAATGATTCATCCTCTAGTTGCCAATATTCAAAATGTTGTTTGCATGGGTTTACAACAAATGGAGGACTATGAAGAGGGGCGGCCAAGAGGCCTTCTAAAAATGGCTTCTTACGAAGAAACATTGAAATTGGCACAACTCAGTTGTTTGATACTGGTTTGATATATTCATGTGTGATCGGTCTACAAAGGCTCATGTGGTGTTATATCTATGATGCACTGGCCCATGAGTTAACACCAGTTACTACCTTAATTTTTTTTACTGATAATGGACAGGTGAGGCTCTTCAAATCAAAGTCAAAAATGAAAGCACTGCTGCAGGAAATGTCAGCAGGCCTAGTGTGCACGGTTACTGCGAAACCAGCTTTTTGTTCTTACTCCTTTGCCTGAACATGGCAATGTCCATGAATATATGTCGTGTCTCAAAGCTGTGTTTATTCGTATGTTTGAAATTTCAGATGTATACTTAATATTTTACATATAAGATGTACAGCACATAAGACGTCACAAGAAAAAATCGGGATGCTGAAGTTAGTCGGATTCACCAGGTGACGTCGATATCTCCACTGTTACCTCGAAAAGTGTTTCTAACAATGGCAGAAAATAAAATGAAGCTAATATCACTATTATGCCACACCATTGTGCAAGACACTGATTATTTTAGTTCACGTACACTGCAACACAAGCTTGTTGTTATAGGGCAAGATAATATACCCCAGGAAGCTTGTGGTTCAAATGCGATGGAGAAGCACGACGTGAATACCAGTCATGAAGACGCAGATGTCATTATTTTCCATCAAGCAATGAAAGTCACGAGTCAAGGATACACATATGTGAACATTGTATCATATGACACCGACGTATTTCTCTTACTTCGTTACTACAGTAAGCAAATTAGTTATGTCCCAGTTGTCATGGGATCGCATATTCAAGGAAGGACAGTGGTTTTTAATTAGGGTTACTGTTATCAGTCATAAAGAAATAATTATTTTATCTGCGCATGCACGGAGTGGCTGTGACACAACTACTTCCTATTTTTAAAATGATAAAGGAAAAATACTGAAATCATTACTACGAGGACATTCCCTATCACTAATGAGCAACACTAATCTTGAAATTTCTATGTCCACAAACATATTTCACAATTAATCAATGCAATATATGGTCAAGCAAAATGCTCATCAACAACTGAAACGAGAATAAAGTCATGGTGGGAAAAAATGGGGAAAAAACTGTTCTCTACCACCACAGCTTTGCTCACTGCCACTGACTGACGAAACATTTCTGCAGAATGTCAAACGGGTACATCTTCAATCCTGTGTGTGGATAAACTGCCTCGAAAATTCCCCTGATTTAGATCCACTGGATTTATTATACTACAAGGACACTGCTTCAGATACATTTATGGAATAAATCTATATACACTAATTTATTATTTTCAGAAATAGAAAAACTGATGACGCCAGAATTGGGTTTGTTTAAAACACCTGCTTTGGCTGCCTAACTAGTAGTGCCCCCAGGCTTTTTTTAAGGAATCGCTGTTGTAAAACCGAAATAGCGCCAGATATTCTTAGGAACAAAGCACACGTATAGTTACATAGCATCCGTGATGTTATTATGTGCACGCATGTTTATGTTGCGTTTCCTTGTTTCAGGAGAAGAATTCGTTCCTCAACTACAACGTGTCCTGCATACTGACCCTGCCGCCGTACCAGAGACAGGGCTATGGTCGCCTTCTCATAGACTTCAGTAAGTAATCAAAAAGTAATTAATACCATTGAAATCAAGTGATTGCATGTATAGTCGATATAACATGGTCAAAGGAGTTCAAGGGTCGGGAATTATTTTCTATTTTTTAATATATTACATAATTTTTTCGTTGTGGTATGAAATAATAATCTGGAAAAAGGCATGACAGTAGTAAAGAATTGCTTTTCAAAAACTAATAAAATTTATAATTTATATATTTTTTTCTGTACAAATCTCAAAATTGAACAAAATCAGTACGTTAGGCTACAGCTATAAATTTTTGTCAATGTCATCAGAATGCCATGAGAGTATGTTTTTGGAAATATGGCTGGCAGCTCCGGTGTCCTGCAGTTAGTTGACGGTCGACAACTGGCGTAAACAGCCTGTAACAAAGCTTTATGTACCCGTATAATAACTAAGACCAGAAAAAAAAATACTGTTGTGAAAATCTTGGAAGTGAACTGATAGACCCCATGGGAGGGGAGGGGGTGGAGTTGCAAACACATTTGTTGGCGATCCTCAATCCATAAGGATCGAGCCCATGAACTCTTGATTATTTTGCAAGCAACCACCTCGTAACGCCCGTGCTGTATTAGACGGCAGCTACAGATAGCAGCCAAATAGCCGTTAAAACAATTTCTGGCGTTTGTAGATGGGTCTTATTAAGGTATTAAAAAAAAGGTGTTATTTCTGAACTTATTATTTTGAATGCGTTTTGTAGTATACATATTTTATATTATCGTTCTTACCATAATTTTTATATAATTGTCGGCATCAGTTAGAATGTCTTATTATAGCTGCATACACGATAATTATTTGGACACTACTCCTAAGATAGATTTTACAGTGCTATGCTAAATTTTATATGAAGCTGGTATCTAATTATTGCCAGTCACATTCTCATGTAAAATTTGAATGATGTAATCCCCAGTCATTTTGGAAGTTGTCTTTACGAGTGGAAGAGCCTTAGGTAAATGTCTGTTGTGTGTCACTTTGTCGTTTTCTCTGTTCAGTACGTTCAACGTAACCCGCATCCACTTGTCTGTGAATCATCGCATGTTCTTTAGTCACAAGTTTGAAGTATGATTAGTGATAACATATATTCTGTAGCATCGCGAAATTTGAGCCATCAGAAGAATTCTAACGATATGTTAATTTATGTTTTTCAAAGACGTAATCTTATTTTCATGTAATTTATGTTTTTTTTTGTTGCAAACTGTAATAATTTTATTTATTACGTTAATTAAGTGCTGATATATTTGGCAGATATTTTTATTTGCAAAGTATGTATAAGGTTTCCCTGTTTGTTTACGACATCTTTAGTTACTGAGCAGGTTGTTGATCCGTTGCCATAGCAACTGAGTGGTGTGATGAGTAACTTTGCCTCTAGGGCTGTCGTGTTCGGTTGGTTTCTTGAGAGTTTAAGCCATCTTGGTTTTCGAGGGCAGGACGCTGAACCGCGTGGGTTTAGCCAGTAGGCTTGAAACGAGATTTCTGTTATAATAAAGTGCCGAGTTTGCAGCTGTAAACAGGCCGTCTCGATGGAGACGAAGATGTGTGAGCCTGTGCAGAGAAGAAGGCCTGTGCGGTCGCCGCCCGCAAGTAAATGTAAGTCGAACTACCGCGTCATTATAAAGTGCTTGGGGTTGTAAATTGCACTGCAGGCCCGAGAGCCTGTTTCAGGGAAGCCCTCAAGCCGATGTCCTGC
Organism: Clitarchus hookeri; assembly: GCA_002778355.1. Classification (NCBI taxonomy): domain Eukaryota; kingdom Metazoa; phylum Arthropoda; class Insecta; order Phasmatodea; family Phasmatidae; genus Clitarchus; species Clitarchus hookeri. The sequence continues at coordinate 1,168,261 of NQII01000047.1, forward strand.
AGTATTCAGGGGGATGCCTCTATCGAGAACAAGATCCACGAAACCGCCCACAACTTCCACATTTCTATGTACTAGTTTTGTTCCAGCTGTGTGAACGATTAAATTTTTTTTAAAGCAGAGACGTTATTAAAATTTTTTTCCAGACTTTTTTTTAAACGTTACCTTGAATTTAATTTGAAATCTTTCCTACAAGTTTTAAACCACGGATACCCTGGCATAATTTCAATGCGATACCATCATGAACTAGTTTGGAGAAGAAACATTTTAATTATTTTTCAAGTTGAATTTATTTGACCAGGCCTAAAGCCTAACTTAGTATTCCATTCACAAGAGGGGCTAGTGTTGCTGAGGGCACTAATTTAATATTTGATTTCACATTTACTTTATTGTAATTTGGAGGCACACATTCCTTCAGAAACAGTTATAATTTTTTATGTGCGCATAATTTTCAATTTTATTTTCAAGTATTATACTGAAAATATTTCATCTTTTTTTCCTCCCGGAAACGTATCTGCTGCGTTCTGATGTCAGTAGTGTTGGTATTTCCACTACGTAGTCCAGTGTCTCAGCGAGAGCAGTCTGCATCAAGGATAAGGCGTCAGTTAAGTTTTTTTTTTCTCATCCAGTCTTGATGAGCCAGGCATTCAAACTCACCAGACCTTAGAGCAGTGTTACACCGTTTTCAGTAATTTTCAGTACACGCGATACAGAATTATTTTGGCAACATTAATTCTTTGTAACACTTTAACTTCGACGTCTGTTTTTGCGTTGTGTTACCGAAGTCTCCATACAGTTCTAACTCTCGGTGCCGTTAACCAAGGTTCCCTGTCTGAGGTTTCAGCGATATCTGAACGAGCCGCTCATATTTGCTACTCCGGTACTCGACGTCTGTGATTCACGGGTAGGTACCAAACACGCATAGCAGTTAAAATCGCCACGACGAAAGTTTATATTAGCTACAGTTTTTTTGTACAATTACATAAGAACTCTTTCCGCGAAAATCCAGTGTCCGTAGTGATAGTAAATACATTCGTGTTGGAAGTGTAGGTGATTCTCCTGTGGGAAATTTGGTTCTGTTCACCGAAGCAAATGATGGAATGGATGGCTCAGGAACGATTTTTCGGCAGTAAGACGCCGCGCTAAACGATGTTATGAGATTCAGAAGACGTGTGTAGTTACGTGTTTTGTGGAGTACATCTCCGAGAGGGTGGGACACATACTTTATAAATTCGAATCAGTGATTTAATTTGAAGAAATGGTACTCACAGAAAATTCTGCTATACTCTATTCGCCGTTTCTTCACACTTTTTAAATCTGACCTTTGAAAAATCGCCCCATGTATGATGTGTTTGGTTGTTTCCTGAATTACGATGCATCGCAAGTGTTTTATACTTGTGGTACCTTGAAAGTATTTTACTTTTTGTTAAATTGGAATGCTACGTATATTTTATTCATAAATCACGGTATTTAATTTATAGTTAATATCAGCAAGAGCAGTGAGGAAATAAGTGTATTGGTAATGCCTGGTAACAAATAGTTCTTATTGTTATGTTTTTAATATTTTGTACTAGTTTCTAGGGATTATGGAGACAGAGCAGGTATTTAATTGAACTATTATGATATACATTAAATATAAGGTATTTGTGAGGGAGGTCCTAATCAGTTATAGTATATGACTAACCTGAATGGTACAGTCGCCGGAGGCTGAGTGTTGAGTCGGAAGGCGACGAGCGGCACGCCCAGCTGCATCTTGATGGCTTCATCTCGGCGTGAGTTCATAGACAGACAGGCTGACAGACCGCGCGTGCAAAGTGTTGCCGTATTATATAGTTTCTGGTGGCGTTATTGTCCCAAATACCGCGCCGCCGGGAGGGGAGCTCCGTTGGCGCTTCGCTGATGTGGTTTGATGTAATGTATTTGGGATTCTTCGCCTGGTCTGGATACCAACGTGTCGCTGCTGTTCGCTAGGCTTGTCCGCCTTTACTGAATCATAACATCTCCCCCGATGTCAATGAAAAAGAGATGTCCTCATACCTTAGCGGGTACATCGGAAGAAAAAAGTGTGGGGGATATATTGATGCGGACTAAGTCATCTTCTGGCAGCAGGGCTGGACAAGGGTGGAGACTCTTCGCTAGGTAGGATTATGTCAGATGGTATAGAAAGAGAGAAGGAAATACTAAGGTAGGTGGAGCTGCCAATGTCGGGAAGTCTTGCGTGACTACGCCTGAACAGCGAGGGTATTGTTCTGCTGAGTGTGAAACTGTAAGGTGCGGCGGCCCTGAACTTGGCATTAGCTAAGGCGTGCAAATACTCTTCCACGCGACTGCGGCAGACCACTCCGGGTGGCACCGATTCGCGTCAGCCTGTTCTTGAAGCCTTGCTGTGTTTTTATTTCGCGGTAACTAAAACTGCACACCCCTAATTGGTGGCTTAAATTAATCGGAGAATAAGAATTTTGAATTACAAATTGTTAAATGATAATGACAAAAGTTATTGAAATGATAAAGTGCAACATTAAACTACTCCCATCGCCAATAACTACAGAATAATTACACACATGCTGAAAGTTACAATAAGGTTATTACAACTCAACGCTGAAAAATATAGGCCTAATGAAATTATAAATTACATAATCAGTCTTAAAAGTCAGTCCATAATTTGTAGATATCTGTTAGGATTGAATGGGGTTAGCGTTTGGCACGTAGGAGGGCATGAATTAATTTTATTATAATATTAAAAATAAGTAAAACAGAAGAACAAAAGTTGTGCCGTGGCATGAAACCTCCTATACAGATGGGTGCATGGAGTCTTACGTTAACTTAAAGTTAACACAATAAACATAATAACAATTCACAATTGCTCTACAGCATTGACACATTATTCAAAATAAAATTTGACAGTTAATTTCTAGTATTTACATATTGTTGTGTTAAATTCATAATATCCGTTATATTCAGTGTTTTTAAAGTTTAGTAATCTCTATAGTATTGTATTTTACAATAATAATTTTGAAGTTATTTATCATAATTAAATTTTCTGTAACATTTTTAATGTTTGCTGATAAGCCTGAAAATCATACAATAATCAAACTTAGTTTTTATGAAACTATAACTATTACAAATGTTTTAATTATCATCAGTTTGTAGAAAATTATTAAACCTTCTTTTTCTTATCGTATTTTATAGGCCTATATAAAATGTATTAAATAAGTTTGATAACTTTGTAATATATGTTGGGAGTACTTAGGTTTAAATATAAGAGCAAAAATTTATTTCTATATATTTTTTTCGTTTCAACTATATGAGGTTCTGAGTTTAGTTTTGTTTTCAATTTTTTTTTCTCAGTTTTTCTTTGTATTTTTTTGTGGAGAAAATATTTAATAGTACTTTATACTGTAAGTCAAAAAATATATAAGATGCAGTTATGTTTTATATTATTTGTAATTACTTATTTATAATTTTTTGTTAAAATCAAATAATAATAGGAATTGATTAACAAATATAGTAAAGGACGACACATTCAGTCTACTGAGATGTTTTGTGTTTTAGGTGCAAACTATAAAAAAGCGGAGTGGTGTTGGTGTGTGTGTGTAAAAGCATTTAAGTGCGCGTGTCAGTGTAATGCCGGCCGGTTGTGATTGTGTTGAAAGTGTGACGGTGTTTACCTTATTTCTGACGGAGTAGTGGCGCGCGCAGTAGGAATTTGCTGACCGTTGTCATTGCGCCAGACCTACGGCGGGAAACGCAGTGTGGCGCGGCGTTTAGTGTTTCGTCAGCGCTGAACGCTGAATCGAATACTCCGTGAGGCTCCAGCTATGTCCAGTGTTCACGGCTGTGCTGTCAACTCATCAAAGAAAAAGTTTATTAGTACAATGCCATCCTAAAACGATAATATATTATTGGGAAAATTATATATCTAAAATGGAGTCCTAAATATTATAAATTGCATTAGCTATTAAAATTCTTTTTTTCTTCAAATAGTGCATTTAAATGTAAAAATTTTCAAAATTTTCTTTTATAATTTTTTCTTCTCATTTATTTTTAACTGAAAAAACACTGAGCAAGAACTGACTTATAAATTTTCTTAAAATTCAAAATTATGGTTAAAATTTCATGAAGTAATTCAGCAACTAAATAATTTTATATACTACTTTTATACAAGTAATCCTGCGATTACTGATCTATTCGTACTATTATTTCATCTCAAATTATTAATAATCAAAATATTATTACATCTCATCGGAAATGCAAAGAAAGAGTTGATTTAATTATAATTATGAATCTATGATTATTTATGAGTATTTTTGAGAAAATACATCAATGGAAATATTACTGTTGCACAGGGTTAGCGAAACCCTGGAACACAGTTACTGCTTGATCCAAAGACTTACATTCTGGCTGTGTGCAGTATTTACATCCCAACAGAACTTTAGAAGGAAACAAGTGACGAGCAAACAGACATAGCAGAAGAAAATAGGAAAATTGCAGAGGTGCAAGCAGTACAGGAAATATAAATCGTTAAACTAGAGGGCTAGGGAACATGTAAGCTTTGCAAATTGCGCGCGCCTCTTAGAACGCGCTCTGTATGTGTGCAAGAGTCCTGATGTGCACTTGCACAGAACTGTCGGCACAGCGTTTCCGAACGCCCGTCCCTGCGACCTTGCATGTGTTGAGTGCCCATATGACAGCGAGTTAATGAACACTGGGTCAACTAATTTCATTAAAAAATATCTTGAGAACTAACGGGAAAATATTGTGTTTCACGACTGCTTAGTGAAGAGACTTATTACTGTAGGATGCGCAGATATTATAAATCAGGTAAACGGCAGAATGTTACGTTATTTAAACAAGTAAATATATAGAAACTCGTTGGGATCATTAAAAAAAATATACTGACTTATATGCGTAAGTAATGGAAAACCTTTAACTTACTCAGTTGTGGACATTGAATTATTAAACTACGTTAATAAATTAATTTGAACTTAATATCCAACGCACACGGGCGATGAAACAAAGCACCATTTAGTTACCAGGTTGCTGTCACTCTATCAGATAGCTGAGAACATAATTTTATAGTTTAATAAATTGGGGATATTTGAAGAGGGGTTACATGAAAATGAGTGTTTAGAAAAAGAAAATACATGGCTTTAGCTTTTAATTATTGTATTAATATGGAACGTGAAGCAAAGTTATTTTATTTTGTAAAATAATTTCTGTCAAAAGAAAGTGTGGGTGGGTGGGGCATTTAGTTGGTGGGAGGGGGGGTAGCATTTGACTTTGCTGCAAGAGGCGGAGAGCTTTTGACGCCTCCACCAGTTGTTATGTTTTTAATATTTTGTGCTAGTGTCTAGGGACTACGGAAGGTTTGTACTATAATGAGGGAGGAACTGAAGTTGGTTATGAAGACAGAGCAGGTATTTAATTGAACTATTATGATATACATTAAATATAAGGTATTGGCGAGGGAGGTCCTAATCAATTACAGTATATGATTAACCTGAATGGTACAGTCGCCGGAGGCTGAGTGCTGATAGTTTCTGGTGGCGTGACTGTCCCAGATACCGCGCCGCCGGGAGGGGAGCTGATGTGGTTTATAAACTACTAGCTGTGCCCGCGGCTCCGCTCGCGTGGACTACAGAATCATTGTTTAGGTTTTTTTCCTAAATAAAGTCCATGCTTTTTATACTTTTTCCTGACAATGCCTGCACTTGCTTTTCAATTTCAATGAGTGCAAGGTGAAAAACTTCATCATTGGATGTTGCTTGTGAATTAAAAGGTAAAATCGCTTTTTAGTATTTCTCTCTTATAGATAGATATATGCTGCCGCGGAGTTTTTTTTAATGTCTTTTTATTGAACACAATTCTTTACTACATGATATTGTTCCATCTTAAACGGTATAGACAGCGTATTGCAAGAGAGCGCGCTGGCGGCAAACTTTTTTCCGACTTGATTCTCTATTATCGTCACTGATTATTCCTTATGTTACTTTACGTAACAAAATATACTAAAACCTGGCCAGAGAACATAGCTATGAATTAAAAAAAAACACGTAAATCGGATATGTGGTTCTCGAGAGATAAACGCACTAACAGACAGACAGACAGACAGACAGACAGACAGAGAGACGCCTGGCTTGGATACCAAAACGTTGCTGCTGTTCGCTAGGCCTGTCCGCCTTTACTGAATCATAACATTATGCAAAATATTATCACACTAAGTTCGCACGAATGCGGTACGTTGTCCCTTTAGTGTTTTCTATACTCGGTTAATCGTAGTGTGCACGAGGCGGAGGAATATGTTGGAAGTAAAACCTTAGCAGAGCTTCAGAAAAAAAGTGAAGTAACCGTGAATGAACTTTAATATGATGCGCTTTCTCGCCACGAAAATGTCGACTTCATTGTAAGTCAGTGCGGAATTTCATAGATCCGAGTAGAGCAGTTTTCTCTAACCCGCATTGAGATTTCTTTGTTTCATATTTGAGTACATGGTGGAAGAAATAGGCATTATTGCGTTCATTTTGTACAGTAAAAATAAATGTCTGTGGTCAGTACGAGTACCTGTGTGATGGTGTGTACGAACTCTCCAAACGGAATCAATTTCAAATCATGAACCCTACGGCGTCGGATGACTATGTCGTAATATAGTTTCTCATTCTAATTTATGTCCATTGGAGGTAAAAGGCACTATGTGTATTTTACAAAACATGGGTTTTGACATTGTATTATTTTATTTTGACGCTCTTTTGCGGGGTGCAAAGCACTGTCTCCTAGACGGAATAATTAGCGATTCAGCCAGTAGGAAAGGGCACTGTGTGCCATCATAGTATCGAGGCAAAGAGCACTCCTGCAAAGTTGCGTATTTGTGACGTAGCGCCCTTTACCATCATTACACAGATTTGCAAACAAGGTATAAACATGTTTTTTTTCCTGGTAGCATTATGTGTGTCGGTCGGTGTGAAAGTTGCCTGCTTTTGTTTTATTTTCTGAGCGCACTTGTGACGTAGAAGCTTTGCAGTGCGTGTGGGCCAGGGCGAGTCTCGGAGGCAAGTGTGGCAGGAGACTGTCGCACGGAGCGAGTGGGCGTATTGTTCCTCCTCGATACATGCGGGCCGGGATGGGTCCAGCCTTTTACCCGCGAGTGCCCATTGTTGGCTTGAGTGTTTCTTCTGCAACCCTGATGCGGGTTATTGTACCTCGTTATTGCTATTGTGTGTGTGAGACTTCTATCACGGTTAACGCACTGCGAGTGTTTCATGTGNGGGGCACTAAAACTTCCGCTCGTTGACTTGCATACGTTAACTTTGATTTTGCGCTTGTTAGTGTTTATAACGAGCTGTTGTAAAGTTTGCCACCCTGTTCTGCGAGATTCGTTTCCGTTGCCGAATGTTACTGTTTTACATGCCGATAACATTATTTGTCCACGCAGAAAATATCTCGACTTGACAGTTTTCAAAATTGTTGTGGATTTTCTACATTTCGCATTATTCATTGACTTCGCCGAAGGACGAATGCCATAGCCGTGCGCAGCCGGCGTCATTACGGTGTGCACAAAGTTTAAGAATTGCCGATGGCCACATAAAATTGGGGTCCGGGGGCTTTGTTCCCCCGGCAAATTTTTTGATTTTAAGATTTTTAATAGTGATAATTACGCAAAATTTGTGCCAAAATAGGATATTATGAAGACCACAGAATAATAAACAAATCTCAACGACCACAATTTTTAAATTAAGAAATATGCTGGTCATTGGGGTGTGCCTGGACACACCCGGCACAACCCGCGCGCACGCGATCCGCCAACATAGTAAATATTTCCTCCTCTCTTGTAGTACACACTATTCTTGTTAGGTCCGATTCACAATGAGCAATCGACACTCGGGTCGTGCTCTAATTAGTTTCGAGTTTCGTTTTTAAGTCATTTGTATTTACCATTTTGTGATGGTTTAGTCGGAACACCACGACATTCAACTGTCTAGCACGCCATGTTGCATTTATTTTGGTGTTATCATTATACCAAAATTAAAAGTACATGAAGTCTTAAAATAATCAGCAATTATTCCAGAAAATTTTTCGAGGGCCGTTTAATTTAAATTTTTTTACTATATTAAACAGATGACAATTTATCATATTTTATAGAAGTAAAAAATATATAAAAATAATTTAATTAAATACACGTGCTTTGGCGCTTTTGTCAGTGGGCGAGTTTTCTTGACACAATAACTCTAATTATGGAAATAACTTAGATTGTCGTATCTGACGATTCGGTTTTCTACATTATAATGGTTTTGATAATAACACGTTGCCCATGTGGACTATTCGGTATCATTGTGGCAAGTTCGATACATTTTTAATTTTTATAACCTTTATTTTCTTATATATATATATATATATATATATATATGCGCATATTAAATTATTTCCTAAATTTTATCCGTTATCAGTAATAATCTTTATTTATTTACATTCGTTTCCATGCACACCATGTAAAATACGTAATTGCAAATATGTAAATATTCATCATAATGTCTGCCTGACAGGCTGCAAAAAACTGCGCATTGTAAATATGGCTCGGCTGCTGGCTGCAGCTGCGGGAAAGCTGACTGCCGACTGCAGATTGTAAATAAGGCCTAACATGAAATTTATTTTCGTGTCACTTTACCATTGCAAGCGGCAACATGCTGTATTTGAAGTTACATTCACCATCCAATATTTTTTTATTTGCACTTTATGCTTGAAGCCTTGCACGTTTATAGATACTTACATGCCTTGACGTACACATGTTGGTAAACTACAATTATTTTATTTTGAAACTAAAATTAAAATCACGTGATATCCACGCCAGTATGACGTCATCGTATGAAGCACGTCGCCGACAAGACTTGTGCACGCCATCCGTTACATTCGTCGGATGTACGACGAAGTGAGTGTGCGTTGAAGATATAATCAGAGGAAACGGAATGGTTCGTGCGCGACATTGTGCGCGACATCGTGCGCATCGTGTAGGAAATAGTATATGCCGTTAGTTCGTGTCTTCCGCTTGCACACTAAGGGGGCCCTAATAGAGGTATAATGAACCTGCTGTATCCATTTCTCGTATAACCAACGCCCCACGTTCATTTACGAAAACGTATATTTGAGAAAGAATTAGAAACTGTTAATTTATTTCCTGTGTACCATCTGCTGTAATCATATTTAGAAAGCTATTCTTTTTTCTGGCAGATCTCTTACGGTAGATAGAGAAAACGTTGTTTTTATTTGACGCAATCTACTGAGGTATAGACCTGTGCCGTGCGTTTCCAGAATGAAATTTCATAAAAGCAAAATTGTAATAAAATCTATGAAGCAGACATCTTTAAAACAAGATTACTTCCGTCTAATTTGCTCTGTGCGCGAACTGCAATGCAGGGTGTTTTAAAACAAATGTAAAAGAAAAAAATTAACTACTTGCTTTACTAGCAACTGTTTTTCTTCTAAAAACACGAACCCTTCAGTCTACCACTAGGGGCAGACAGGGAGTGCATCTTTCAACACATTTTGCCTTTTACAAGCATCATTTTGGAGCTTTTTAACTATGCCGAAATCGCCTTTTTTTTGTATTTGAGAGGGGGAGGATGATTTGTTAAATACAGAAAATGACTGGACTTTGTACTTTCATAAGAGGTTTTCTACAGACGAAATGCATGTTAAAATGCCTTGCCCATAGATCTTATAGTCAATTCGCGGTTAATTCCAACTTTTCTGAAACCCTGTTAAAGTTCTACTTGCACAATATTACTCCGCCTCATGCTAACAAAGCTCAACTGAGTTTGTAAAATGACTGCAAAGGGACAACGCTCCTGATTCGTGCGCACTCAGTGTAATATTATTTTGCATAAGATCTATTTCTTACTAGGCGTTACCAACACAGCTTTCTTCGCCCTGTTTTTATTGATATTAATTATAAATGAAAAATTATAATTTATAAATAGAATAAAAGTAAAATTTCAATTTAACCACAAAATAATGTACTTTTATGTTAACACATGCATAGAACGTTTGTAATACGTGACATATTTAGGAAAGAGCCATACACGTCTTACGTAGGGTGATTTTTCAAAGGTTTAATTTAAAAAAAGTGTGAAGAAACCGTGAATAGACTATACTGGGGTATCTGATGCACGTGCCAGTGTCACCTTTAGGGTCATCTTACTCTACACGTCAAACGTTGTAGATGCGCGTCCCAAAATAAGCAAAATAAAAATCGGCCATGGTCCGCACATTGTAACGTAATAGGCCTGACTGCTTGGACAGCAGCAGTGAGCATGTGCATTCACTGGGCGTGGGGGTTGGCGCCCTGGAGGGACGGTAGGGGGAGGCGCAGAGCGGAAATACCGAACAATGGCGATATGATTGGCCTCTGGGAGACGGACTCGACCGCCTTCCCATTTCCCATCTGGNCCTTATTCCAATTCCCCGTTAACAGTCTCGTTGGCCGCGCACGCCGCAAGCCTGCGCCGACCGGGTATTGCGGCAGCCGCTAGGTTGCCTACCTCACCTTGGTTAGAGCGAGGGATGCCTGAAAACCAGGTACTCGTGACTCGCGCTCGACCTAAGACACTTCACGTCTTATGAAGAAACTCTTCGTTTTTGTGTTACAATAATTTGAGGCCGTGTTCCAACTGGCACTTTTTTTTAACAAAATGGTCACGTGAACAGTTTTGTCTACAATCTATGACAATTTTTTTTTTTTTTTGGTAATTTACGTTTTGCGTTTTGTCAACTTCGAAGTTGGCAAATTACCACATCGCCGCCATATTAATTTTGCTTGTTTAAAACGTTTAAATACTCACACAGGCGAGGTTATTGGAATAAACGAATTTATATTGTACTCACAGTAATTATTTCACAAAACAAGTTGCTGAAATATTCATGAAATAGGTATTTTCTCATGGCACAATTTTTGTTAAACAACAATTACACGTCATATTTGTTGTATATTGTTTATTTTAAATTTTAAACGTCTCTCTAACAACTTTTGGGAATAATTACTATTTATTTTAAAGAGTTCGTGGACTTTTAATTTTGTAATAATGGTAACACGAAAATAATAGTAGCATGGCGTGCTAGACATTTGAATGTCGCGGTGTTCCAACGAAACCTTACAAATAGTAAATAAAATTTATGAAAAACGAAACTCGAAACTAAATAGAACATGGCCTTAGTTTCAGAGTATTTATTGAGAATTTGTGACTATATAAAATTTACACTTTACGAGCTGTTTTATATTTTTGTACTTAATTTGTTCTGCGTGTTATTTGGTAATTGGAAAAAGGCAGAAACGTTTTAGTATTTTTAAGTTTATATTTCGCTATCTGTGACAACATTTCTGATATCACGGGTTGTACTGCTGAGTGAGGCAAACAGCTAAACTTACATAGTGGCACTTAAAAATTTTACATAACAAAAACTTAAATCAGTAGGAAATGAAACACAGCGATGTAGTAGGTAGTGCCGAGCCTTTATATAAACGCATTTTATTTGAGAGGGCCCCCCCTCCCCCTTCTCTACCCACTCAGAGAACCACACTATACATGCATTAAACAACGCCAACTCCGCAATCGCACTAATTCAACGTTTTGTTGAAGATAGGAAATCTTTTTTACAGTTTCGTTGTACACTCTAAATTCGAATCAGTGGAAAACCATTGATTCGCAGTGGAATTAAACTGCTCGAATCAATGAAAATGGCCCCACTTATCAGTGGAAAACCACTAGTTGCTTCAGCAAAACAATTTCACTGATTGAATAAGCGACTGTCAGCTGCGCGTAGCGAATTAAAATATTTATTTTATGGAATTTAGTTAAGTAATTACTAGAAGTAAATATATTTCCGGTAGTCACCGTTTATATTGCGCAATTTAACGTAATTTAAAAAAGTAAAAGAATTTTCGCTGTGTCCAAGGTTTGAACTCACAGAATGTCGCTTCTGGACTGTTACCTTGACAATCGATCTACCAGTTTACCTGTGTATTATACTTCATTATCGAAAATATGTAGCGTTAAATTGTATTTCCTTCCTTTTCGTTTTTAGTTTAATTGATATTATTAAGATTGTTAAAACAAATAGTACTTACACATGCACTCACTTCACTTCGTGTAATGCAGCTTAAACCTTCAAACTGAGCGCTATGATGATTATGTGAAAACGAAATTAAAGACTTAAAATCGAAATGAATGACTGAATGTTTATGTTGCCTCGTAACATGGTATTATAAAAAAAGAAACTTACATTAAAAAATGTATGTGTTTTATTAGTTTATGCATTGTTATTTCGTTTGATACACGCTGTTTAAGTGATCCATCAGTCAAAAATCAAATCACTGAAATCTAGTGTCAGAAATACTTCACGTGTCAACGAGAAAAAACGCGCTGACCCAATAAGTGATGGGAAACTGGCATTTTTTTCAGTAATTCATCAGTTAAACTGACTGAAGTGACTGTTGAAGTCAGGTGCTGTTAACTGATTCAAGCAGTGAAATTGTCGCTGATTCAGATGTAGAGTGTAGGTACAAATCAGTGGCGTGTGGTGAACTGTCGCAAGGTAAGCTGGAGTTGGCTGTGCACTATACCATGTTGCTTGTTAGTTTACACCTCCACCACTAAAACATAGCTCGACAGCTGACGCCACAGGACGCGTGTAATGGGTCCCTTGCTGCTCGCTTGTGAGTGGTCGGTATGCATTCAGCTTCCCTAGGCTGCACGGTGGTTACTGACTCCCGCTGCGTGCACCGAGAATGTACAGCACTNTTAGTTTACACCTCCACCGCTAGAGTGTAGTTCGACAGCTGACGCCACAGGACGCGTGTAATGGGTCCCTTGCTGCTCGCTTGTGAGTGGTCGGTATGCATTCAGTTTCCCTAGACAGCAGGGTGGTTACTGGCTCCCGCTACGTGCACCGAGAATGTACAGCAGTGAGTAAGCACCATGATTGATTTGATTTTATAGGTTTTTATTAATCACTTTGACACTTTACAGAAATGAATACAAATTGAACATTAAAGACAGATTCATGCGTGCCAACGACAAAATTGCGTTCTTCCACAGATACTGGTAGTAGCGGGACACCAAGTGAACTGTAAAAATAAACTAGGATTAGTGACACAGCATAGGGGAAAAAAAAACCCAAAACCCCCAAAAAGACATTTGGAAAAAGAGGCACAAATAAGGGAAAAAAATAAAACTAACAGGAATACCGAAAGCCAAAGACAGGAGCAAGGGGGTAAAAAAAAACCCATGGAAACAGAAAATGGCAAAGGGACGGCCAGTAAAATTATGGGAAAATAAAATTAGATGAAATGTGACGTTGAAATTAATTTAAAAGGAAGGTAAACTAGAAAACTAATAGGAAATATGAACTTTGTAGACTGCGGGTGAAAGCACCCACACAAACATAGGTGTAATTAAAGTGTACGGAAATTATATAAAGGAGAAGAACCGTTAACAGAATGTATTTGTTGTACCCTGCGGGGCTGTGGCGCCCGCACAACCATAGGTGTATATGTGAAGTTAAAAATTAACGGAATATAGACCAGAAATTAAGCAAAGGAAAAACAATAGAGGAATTGTAAAATTATATAATTGGAAGTAATTGCGGAGCTAACAGGAAATAATAGGAAATAAAAACGGGAGGGAAAGCTAAATAAATGAGCCCAATCTGGACAATCTTAGAACACAGTAATAATCCAGACCCGGACAGAAATACGCCCGACAACGTGTGTAACAAATCCCAGCCACGCTGGGAAGACATTACAGGAAAGCAATGCCGTGCACGCGAGGCGACATTCAAGCGCCAATCAAGTACGCAGAGCGCAAAAGAAACACACCATACTTAACAAATGAATGCAGGGGAGGTGTCAGAGAAGACCCAACCCGAAATCACGCGGAGGCGGAGAGAAACTGGCCGCCTTCGCAGAAGAAAATGCCTGAAACAGTGAAAAGGACCCTATGGTGATGAAGAAGTTATGCTGGGATGAAACAATGGAAATCCAGCAAAAATAAAGCCACCAGCAAATGGTGTGACGCATAATAGATAGAACAATTACAATATATAGATATATACAATATTAAACATCAAGTGAGAATTACAAATGTAAATAGGAGTTAACATCCTAATGGAAATATAAAGTAAAATATATGTATATAAGAAAATTACTTACAAGTAGTATATACATAAACGCCACCTGAGGCAGCTCCAGGCACATAATGCGGAAGTAGTAATTATAAAACGACAGTAGTAAACAGCAAATGAAAATTACAAATATAACCTGTGGTTAACACCCAAAAAAACAGATGCGTTAAGATAAAAGTAGAGTATACAACATAGAAAATGTATATATTTAAATAATATGTATTGAGAACGCCACATTGGGCAGTGCCACGCATACATGGCGGGAAAGAACTATAATTAAAAATTTCAGATGTAAACAACAAGAGAAATACAAGTTTGTACGGGTGTTAACGCCCAAAACAGGGAACAATTGCAATTTAAGGAATAGAATACGCCTAAATTGAACACATAGATATAAATAGAAGATTTTGAACGCCATATTGGGCAGCGCGGCACTTAAATACGGAAATTAACGAGAAGAAAATGCGGAGTTAAACCGCAGGAAAGAAAGGCAAAGTTAAGCGGGAGTTAACACCCTGGAAATGTATCATTAAAATGTATAAGTATAATATATAAAAAAGATATAGAATAAACAAAAAAAACACGATGTGGGTCAGCGCCGCGCACACTACGCCGAATTTAACGACAAGAAGCAAGCACCAACTTACCTTGCAACAGTTCACCACACGCCACTGGTATAGATTAATGTTTTTTTGAAAGTCTGAGCTCACACCGTTACCATTTAGAGTGTCGATGTATCATAGACTCGCATACTTTTTATGTTGTCTAGCTTTGCCTTAATAAAGAAGTTAGGCTAGAATGACAAGAAAGTCTTTACAATTTGGTCACAAAATCGTGGTTGGTACAAGTTTCCTTTTGACGTCATGGCTGGCGTGACATAGGTTCTTAATTTCTTGGCCTTCAAAATATTCTCCAACGAATTTTATTCCTACGTGTATCCCATCCTTGTCTAAGATTATAGTAGAACAGTTAATCGCGAGGACTTACTTATTCCCGTAATCATCATGAAACAGACGGCGACAAACTATTTTGAAAATTGTGCTTTGAACGGGTCCTTATTTCCTGGTAATGTAAGCAATGATTTTTGTTAACTGAAATAATAATATTCGTTACACTAACGAAATAAATACTATGTTAAATATTACATTTAAAATCCTAATGCATTTGTCAACAATTACACTTCGTAAAGTTAATATTATATAATTAGTCGCTTAAAACTCACCATGGGTTAACGGAAATGAACGTTATGTACTGAGTGTCTTTACGGTACAAATGAAAATAATGCTAATATGTTATGTATGCGTTTATATTTTCGGTAAACGTAAATTTTATTTTGTTATGCTTTGTAATACAACGTTTCAATTTTAAACGTATTAATAGCAGTTATATTTCATGGCATCCTTTTTCAAGTCTGTTTAATCCCCCCTCCCCCTCACAAAAATCTGTTATTTCCAGAGCACTGATCTCACTTTTTAAAAGTCTTAATTGGGACAGACACGTAGTTAAGCATGCGTCATTGTGGCGTCATTGACTTTGAGCTTGGCGTACGGTCACGTCCCGTGGACACGGCCAATTGTGGACGTTGGCGCACGCGTCACTGCAGCACGGCCGTCCCACCCCGCGTGCCGTACTCGTGTGATCTCGAGCGGGTTGCGCCACCCGTCCCTCCGCCCGGCGCGGAGTCTTCCTCCGCGGCGGAGAGGCAGCTCGCCTCGCCGCCGATCGTGGCGGGAGCAACGAACGTCTGAGAGGCCGGCGATTGCTCGCGGGACGTGTTAAGCTTGGTTCACAATTGAAAGCACAGAACATGGGTCGTCTGCACTAGATATGACCGCTATGTTTTCAAACCTGTTGATTCACGACTGCGCACAACAGGTCGTGTGCATGACAGTTCCTGACATTGTACACAAAGGAAATGGTGATATTTCATTTCTTGTGCGGGCGCATGGAGCTACAGCCAATCAGAGTAGAGTATAAAATTTTCACCGAAGTTGTGTATTTAAAATGGAAGAACAGTTCTGCTGCAGAAACGAAGAAATGTCGCAAGATATTAATTTAGAGAAAATAACAGGTTAACAGTTCATTCGCGATTGCAAAACAAATATTTTAAAGAAAATCAAAAATGCTACATTTTAAAACACTGTCAATTTTCAACACAATATCTCAATATGTTTCAAAAATCCATTACTTAACATTACCAACTGACGTCAAACTCGTCTCAAAATTTTGTTGGCTAAAAATAATACATAAGTATTCAATTGTGAATCAATTTCGCACAAGAATTCTGGTCGGGTGAATGTTCTACTGTTATGTTCTATGCTCCGTGCTTGTGTATTTTGATTGTGAACCCAGCTTTAGTGCGACTTTGAAAGTGCGTTTTTTCAGTGATGATTTCCTGTGGCCGGTCATAGAGTAAATAAGAATGCAGAGAAGAGATGGCTTGTGCCTGGTGTCCCAGTCTGAGACAGGTAGGATGGAGTACCTGGTCGACACGAAGTCACCTCCATGCTTCACCTTGTGATGACCCTAGTGGGCCTACCTATAGTGCATTCGCGGTTTCTTCACGCTTTTCGAATTAAACCTTTGAAAAATCCCCCCATGTGTGATGTGTTTGGATGTCTCCTGAATATATCATGTGCCACAAGCCTTTTATACTTTGTTAAAACAATAGTATCTTATTTTTGTTTGAATTGAAGTTTTACCTATATTTTATCTATAAATTATAATTTTTTATTTATAATTAATACGAATCAAAACGGGGAGAAAATAGGCGTGTTGGTAATACCTAGTAAGAAATAGTTCTCATGCAAAATTATATTAAACAGAGTGCGTACGAATGCGGTGCGTTGTCCCTTTGGCGTAATGCTCTAGGCTTAGTTAAGGTTTGTTGGTATGAGGAGTAGTGATAACTAGAAAGTAGAACTTTAGCAGGGCTTCAGAAAAGTTTGAAGTAAATGTGAATGGACTATAGTGTTTGATGGACGCCTTCGGCTCACAGACTAAAGATGAGGTAGACCGATCTTGCTGGCTACGCACAACCAATCTCCGTGTCCCAATATTGAACTGCTTTGCTACCATTACTAATAGCAAAAACGGCGTGGATTGGATTTGAGGTTAGAACACTGTTTACTTATATAAAAAAAAAATGCTTTGAGATGTTTGTATACTTCCTCTAACCAATTTGGAATGCAGTTAGATTAAATTCAAATTGGTGGAAATATTTTATTGATATAAAAGTGCTTGTCTTTTGAAAATTAAGATATAATATTAGCAGTTTCATTACTGTTAACCATGTGACTTTGATAGTTGTGTTCCTTTGGGATTTATGTCAATTTTGGGTACATGCGCAGAAGACGAATAAGCGGACTACCTCATCTTTAGTCTATGCTTCCTTGGACGGTCGCCCACCAAGTACTGATCCCGCCATACCCTGTTGAGCCACGGTGATCAGAGGATCACCATGTTACCTGGGTGGTACGGCCGTCGGCAAGGATACGGAGATGAAACAGCCGCTTATTTTTCAGTTTCCAGCCGCTCACGCCAGTAAAATGACGGATCAGCGCCTGGTAACCTTACTTGAGAGCTGGCACCCCGGTCAGTAGGGAACCTTTTGCAGCTACGCGGTAACCAATCGGATACTAGGCCCGTTCCCAGAGCCTCGCGCAGCCAATCTGCGAAGGTATACGCCCACACAAAAAAAACCGCCATGCCATTTCGTATTTATGTACTTACCTACTCTGCGGTTCTCTTACTGACGCGTAAATTTCGTTGGAGTAAATTTCAATCAACAGAAACTACTTAAAGTTTTAGCACTCTGCCCTTTCCCCCCTTAGAAACAAAAATAATAATTCTAACTTTAGTGTAGTCCGGAATATAACTTTTAATAAATCTCGCATTTTCCGAACGTATTAATTTGGAATCTTTCAGTATAGCCAGAACGGCAATTTTTGACTCGTCGTAATCACTAACTGAATATCCACGAAATTCCTCTAGAGAAATACACTTAACTTTGCTACAGGCTTTCCGGCAATAAAATTACAAAATCACAACTTTAAATTGTGTAGTGATTTTTGACGAAAAGAAAGCGCGCCAATTCAGTGCCTTGCGTGTAAATACGATGAGGTATTTAATATACGTGCCGTAGTCGGTTGCTGATCGAACGCGCAAAGTAGCTCCAGCTAGGTTGGTATTCGACTATAAGGAAATTGAGGAGACATAGCGGAAAACAGTTCAAAACTGCATAGATAGAAATGTAAACATTTCGAGAAAGTTTCGAATGATATATTATGCTAACTTTAATTTAAATAGATCCGTCCCCTCTCCCTTTTTTTTTCTCTCTCTCTCGAGTCTGATAAATATGACCATCAGTCCTCGATAGGTTGAATTAACTCGCCAGCAGTCGGTAACGTCTGCCAAGATCAAATTAATTTTAAATATTTAAGCAAAATGAGCGCATTGGGTAAAAAAAAAATTAATCACCCATACCAAGTGAAGTGGCACAGCGGTAAATCACTGGACTCGCATTTGGGAGGATCTGGTGTCGAATCTCGGCACGGCCATCCTGACTTCAGTTTTCCATGGTTTCCAGGAATCGCTCCAAGACAATACTGGCATGGTTCCTCGCCACAGGCTATATAGGCTATGGCAAATTCCTTCCCCGCTCCTGTTCTCTGAACACCTTGCTCTGTCTCGTATGACATACCTACAAGAAGGATTTGGTGTCGGTTTATCCTGGCCTCAAACCTGTTTGCCGGCGCTAGCAGACACAGCCATTTTCGCATGCGTGTAATTATGATTTTGTTTTGCAATGGTCAATTTGAAATTCTTTGAAGATTTTTGCAAAGTAAACATTGCAGTCCAGTTCATAATTTAATTATGAAATTTAGCAATCATTACTAGTGCAAACTATTATTGTAATACTCAAGTTATCAGTGTCGTTATTTGCAGTGTTTAACGGTAGTGCTTGATCTTTGCACACAAAATTTTAGCTAAGTGGCCGGGGTGATGTAGTCAGAGTACTCGCCTCCCACCAAGGCGAACCGGGTTCGAATTTCTCACGTGGGAAACGTGGCGGACATTGCCGTTGGCCCGCAGGTTTTCTCGGGGATCTCCTCTACCGTTTCTCTTGCCCTTGCATTCCGCCGCTACTCCATCTTCTCTTCATTTCATCCTCACCGGCGTTCAAGCGCTGGAAAAAAAATCTCTTAACTGTATTTCTATTAATTCCAGTAAGATTTTTTCAATTTACGCCATGTTTACAAGTTTTTTGATATAATTATAAACCAAGTTATCCTTGAAGGGCAAATTTTATAATGGGGAGGGCCATAACTGAGTATTCACATTTTTGCAACACATTCACTGGCAGTGAAGAGCAGTCGTAAAAAATAGGTTGCTGTGAGCAATGGAATTCGAAAGCTTAAACATCAGCAGTCGTGGCGAATTCCAGCCACTCCCCGTCTTCGGGTTTGCCCGACGGTCTCTGATTTCGCATCGTGAGATTGGCTGANTTCCTTTGCCCCCCCCCCCCTACTAGCTTGATAACCACCTTCTAACTCTGATTCCGAGACCCTCTACAACTGTTTTTTCATCTCTCTCTGTCATTCTCTCTCCCTCTCCCTCTCCCTCTCATTCTCTCTCTCTTGCGCGTTGCTCTTCCCCAGTTCGGACAGCGGAAATTGCCCACACGTATCCTGTCCCCAAAAATATGTCTCATCGTATCTCAAAAACATAGACCGGGTCAATGGGCGTATCGTAAATGTTACTTGCACCACGGCAGCTAAAACTGGATTTGTGGTTCATTCGAGTACAAGAGACGATAGAGGATACTTAAAGATTGTTTGGACTATTTGCCGATTCTAGTTTCTCGGTCGGAAATTTTATTTTTAATACAGATTTAAGTGTATTTGCATTCTTGATGGTTCAGAAAGAACACATCGCCACAATCCCCCTCCCCCATCCCCTACCGACATCATCAAGTAAGGCCATTATAATAATTATTCTGGCTTTATGTAATAAAAAAATAAGTAGAAAGGTTTACACATATTTGTAATAATTAATATATTTCATCCATGAATATTATTTTATATAACGGAAAACGATGGGCATAAAATCAGTTATAAATATTTGCAACATTATTACTAATTTTAATTCCACACAGTCAGAGTAATTATTATGATGATCTTTCTTGATGAAAAAAAAAAGGAGGGTTTGCAAAACGTATTTTCTAAAGTATCCAAATTGGAAACATGCATAAATTTTAATTAGAAATTAACACTTTTGAATTAATTTTTCAAATATTTAAATATGTTAAATTCTTTTGCAAAAATATTTTACAGTGTTATAAGATATACGCAAAATAAACTTTTAACTTTTCTGACAATTGGGGCCGCGGGGATATAGTGGTTAGACTACTCGCCTCCCACCTAGGTGAACCGGGCTCGATTCCCGGTGGGGCCGCTCTCGGATTTTCGCACGTGGGAATCGTGCCGGACGATGCCGCTGGTCGGTGGGTTGTCTCGGGGATATCCCGTTTCCTCCGCCCTTTCATTCCGGTGCTGCTACATACTCACCTTAATCACCCTCATCGGCTCTCAAGACCTCGCTTTAAGAACCGCACAAATCTCATCACTTACTTACTTTTGTGACAGTTTTGGTTGTGTGTTACTACTATTCAATGAGTTGTGCGTGTTGTACAGTCGGATGTAGTACCTGAGATTTCTGTGTTATCACACAAAATTGAATGTTGAATCTTGGTAAGGAAAATGTTTGAACACTTTCTTTTTTAAATTGCATATGCAATTTAAAATGAATGCAAATTACTACTACTTTCAATTTCCATTTTTTATTTTAAAAACATTTGCTGGGTTTACTTAATTTACGTATTTAAAAAATATAGTTTTTCGACTTGTGACTATACATAAGACATGGAACAATTTTTTTACTCGCTGTAAATTATTTTTTTTTTCTTACGGGTGGTAGTAAACACGCAATTTCCGCCGTGGCCTGGCGTATTCCTGGAATCGAAAGCTTTCTGCGTATGCTAACATTACCGCCGCCGTTTCTCAAGCGCTTGAATATTTATAATACTATCCATGGTATGAGATCTTAACGGCGCAGGCAAGGGAAATTTCGCCCGGCCGGCCTACGTTGTCGAACGCGTCCCTCCCCACTCAGCCTTTGCCGTAGTTGTGAGGGTATAAGAAAGGCCGCCTCAGTGTCTGTATTCCCGGAAAGTATCGGTGCTAATTTCTCCTCGCAGTTGGCTGGAGCATCAGGACAGGGGGAGGGTTAGTACCAGGCCAACTTCCCCTGGATTATTGCTAGGAGGCCCTGGAAGGGCGGGGCGAGAGGTTCCTGGAATAGATCCTTCTTCTCGCCCCCTCCCCTGGGGNTCAAGTCTGGCCTGTGCCAGAAGTCTGCCAACGTTTTGTTTTGTCTGCGCGGGTTATAAATTGTGCGGTCGCGCCATCCGGAAGTGAGGAAATGCGCGCGGCAGTTGCGTCGTGTTCCGAGGGTGCAGCGACTCCTGCGGAGAGCTCACGTCCGCCAGACGAAGTGTGCCTGCGCTGGGAAAGACAACGTTCCTTTTTTTTTTTTTTTTTTTTTTTTTTACAGTCAGCAGCTGAAGTTACTGACGAGAGTTCCTTTATTTACTCATGCTGCCAATGAGTCACTGACTAGAGGTGTTTTGGCGTCTGGGTTGGCGGTTACACTTCCTGCTGTGACAGGACAGCCGGTCTCAGCAGAAGCAGACGACCGAAAATGGCGGTTGTAAACAATTATTCATACCAAGGAACCGTAATATTGGTGTCATCTGCCGAGGATGCGAAGAGAGTAAGAACGCTTTAGTATTCAATCATTTTACACCTGAATTAAATGTCCGCGCTTTAATTTTTACAAACTAATCCTATTATAATCGGAGAAAAACACTTCCATTGCTAATGACATAATAAAAATCTCGCCGGGCATAGCGGACGCTATTTATTTGTACTGTTGGCACTGCTGAAGAGTGTTCCGCCATTGAGACCACTGCTTGGCGGTTGGCGTTCCTAAAGTGTTTCCTGCTGGTCAAACCTCAATAGTGCCAGTAGAAAAAGGAATACTATAGTGAAGTTAAATGAGAAAATAATTTTCGCGCAGCTTTGAGGGAGAGAACGTAAGGGAGGCAGTGTAGAAAGACATAGCGCTTGCGAGCGACGACCTCCCTGGGAAACCATGTGACACTGCTGGCGCTTTACATACCAAACTGATAACATCGCCCTCAAATACCGCGCTGTTAAAAACCGTGCTGCGCGACCTACGTTTTTTCTACAGTTAATATGTACCCCGGAGCAGCTCTCGCCCAACCGCTCTCGGCCGCTGTCACTACTGAACTGAACAACCCCCACCCCTTCGTGCAGTGGCAATGGACTCCACCGACTCGCCTGACGCGTTTTGGACTACAGTGCATTATTTTCTCATTTGGGTTTCACTATACCACAGTCAATAAGTTAGTGGACTGACCGGCGCTTTGGGCGTAGGCAGCCACGCACTACGGCGTCCACGAACTTAAAGGTTGTTCACGTTAAAGTGAGCACTTTTGAAATCAACTTCTGGAAATAAAAATCACTACCCATAATTACAGTAACACTGGTATGCAGGCTCCCAGCGAGTGAAAATATTCGGGCGGCTCTTAACAGAAAGGTCTTGAGAGTCGATGAGGGTGTTTGAGGTGAGTATGGAGAAACACCGGAATGAAAGGGCCTGGAACGGGAGGTCCTCGAGAAAACCCGCCGACAGCGGCATCGTTCGGCACAATTCCTCACATATGAAAATCCGGGAGTGATCCGGCCGGGAATTGAACCCGGTTCGCCTTAGTGGGAAGCGAGCAGGTTAACCGCTCAGTCACCGCGACACCAATTTGCCAACGAATTTATAAAATTGTTCTAAGACTTGACGTTGTACTGACAGTTTAATCTAAATTTATCGCTNCTTGACGTTGTACTGACAGTTTAATCTAAATTTATCGCTACTTAGTGTTTCTTGTTTTAAACACGCAATAACACGAATTTGCATTTTATTAACACATTAACATTCGTAAATATTTTATGGTTTCCATTTGAATGACGCGTTAACTAAGTGACAGGTCCGATGGCAATATAATTTTTATATGTTGCGGAAGGATATGAAATGAGGAGAAAAGTAGAACTGAAGCAGGTCTTTCAAAAAGTGCTCACTTTATGGTGAACAGCCCATACTGACTGTACTACGTACATATAGTCAATGCCAGAAATGAAGGTGCGCTTATGAAGGAGTGTGACTACGCAAACCAACTTTTCGCGCCNACGTACATATAGTCAATGCCAGAAATGAAGGTGCGCTTATGAAGGAGTGTGACTACGCAAACCAACTTTTCGCGCCAATAATCCTCTTGACTGTCAATACAGACATACAGTTGAGGCTTCTCAGGCTTTGTACTTTTGTATCCTTACGTGTCGCTCTTAGCTACGAGGGCCATTCCGTCGCTACGACCGCCCATTCGATGGGGGGAGAGGGATCACGCCCTCTCATCGCAGGTGTCCCAGCTTAGCACCTGAGTTGACCAGATCCAAAGACCCAACCTGATTCACAAGTACGGCAGAGAACACCCTACCACAAGGTTCTGAGACCCTCGTACTCACATACCAAGCGTGTTGTCTGACCAGGGTTCTATCCATACCCGTAGTGTCTCCAGGACACAACCGGAGCGGGTTGTCGCTCACCGCCCGGTCTTTCATTAAGAGGGAGGATCCCTCCAGACCTCCTCCAGCATCCGGAGTTAACCACTACCAGCGAGATTCCAACCTCTAGTGATCCGTACACCAGAGATAACCTCTGGCGGGGTTGAACCGATTAGCCCCGTGCTCCCACTTATTTTCCATGGCGCTAGTGGATTTTCAATGCCCGACCGCTACACCTATAGCGAGCGCCAGGAGAACAGACAGTAATCAGATGGATTTGTTTAGTAACATTTAAATGATGTTAAATAGAGGAAGAAATACTAACGTAACGATCCATTGTATTCCTAGTTGATTATAAATAACTGCTGCAGCAAGGGGGTCCCCCCCCCCATATCTTACCTTAGAAAATATGATTCCATCAAGAGAACAACAGTAGTTAGGTTGTCTCTGCAACGACTAGAACTGCAATAAATTTTTAAAAATATGTTTCTAAGTTAATGCTGTAGTTATATTACTGCCCTCTGAAAACTTACCATAGAACTTGTCTTGTAGATTTTTCTCTGCAGATTTCCCTCTGCAGATATTGTTCTGCGCGTATTCTTGTTGAAAGGTTAGTTTTGTAATATTGTGGCAAATGTATAATTTCTGCTAACTAGGTAAGATTATGCTGAATTATATATTTTCACTGCATTATTCATGATGAGAGTTTAATAACGTATACAACAAAATGTTCTTAATTCTCTGATATTTGCGGTGGACGAGAATGCAGTAACTCATCCTCCAGTTACAAGTACCGAATTGCAGTAATTTTTGCCAGTAGAGTGCCTTCACTGCGATGTTGTCCCCCGCACTAAGCAGGTTGTCATTACCTTCCGCAATGTCAAGATTAAAGAACATTACAAAACCCAGTCGTGAACCCAGGTAAGAAATTTTCCGAACCAGAAATAATTTTCGCCCACCGCGCCTTGGTCCAAACACAGGACCAAACTAACACTATATTTATCAAGTATAAACAAAAACTTTTAAAACAGCTGTAAAATCTTTTAATACTACCGCCATAAAATATTTTGTGAAAAATCACTCGGTCGAATTGCTTGTGGTTTTCACTTAATTATTAACTGAACTGCTTGTTATTACAAAAACTGACACATTTTTGTGGGCACTATAAAATAATTATATGTCCACCAAAAATTTTGGCATATTTTTTTTAGTGTGGTTGTTTTAAAATAACAATTCATAGAGTTATATTTAAATTCTAGGACGTACTATATCTAGTCACATCAGTTACATTTACTATCATTATCGTTCGAGCCAGACTACTGCATGTTATAAAGAATATTGCTTAAACATTTGCAAGGAGGTTCGTCTTTATTTCAATTTAAACTTTGGCGATCAAATATAAATTAAAATTAGCTGGAAATTAAACCCTTGCTGCAGCTGAAGCTAGTGTCAGATTTCAAAGAGATTGCAACGTCCCACTCCTGTGACTTCAATGAAACGATTTAACTGAAACCAGACTTTGTGTTCAAATAGATTTTTTGGAATTTGTCCGAATGAAGGTTTTAATTTAAAATTCTCGTATTTGCGCTGTAAAAACACAATCGGTGTTATTTTTCAAATGGTTTGCTATCTCAGTTATTATCGATGTTGTGTCACAAAACCATAAATTATTCTAAAAATCTAGAAAAAAAATAGTAACTGTTCACTGTGCGCGTAGTGGCGACGGCGGCCTTTGGAGCACACGCCGGCATCGCCCTTGAGCTCCCGCGAAACAGCTGCAAGCAGGAAGCCGGCGGCGCTCCTCCGCCCGTGGTTTGCTTCCCAGAAAGATGCAGTTGTCAAAAGAGCAAGCTGCTGTGGCTGACGTAATAGCTGAGGTGGGAAGAATGTCCGGTCAAAGAGATAGAGAGAGAGAGAGAGAGAGAGAGAGAGAGAGAGACAGTGACAGAGAGGGAGAGAGAGTGTGTGGGGGACAGCGGCCTTATTTCCACTCGTGCTGGTTGCCAAGCGGAACTGGTCAGCCTGCTAGAGATTTTTTTCTCTGAAAAAAACGATACATTATGTATATACATTATTCATATCTTTATACATGTGTGTATATATGTATTATGTGTATGGAGCCAAAATTTCGTCATCAGTTAGAATCCCCGCTACCGCTAGGCCACCGTCAAAATGGACGAAATCTTCAAANTATTTCCACTCGTGCTGGTTGCCAAGCGGAACTGGTCAGCCTGCTAGAGATTTTTTTCTCTGAAAAAAACGATACCTTATGTATATACATTATTCATATCTTTATACATGTGTGTATATATGTATTATGTGTATATGTGAATGTGTATATTTATGCGTAGGTATATATGTATACATTTACATATATGTACAGTAGAATCCCGATAATTCGTATTGTCAAGGGACTGAATGTTAAATATGAATTATCGAGATATTCAAATTAGCGGGATTACCAATAATCGGGAGCAAAAAAAGAAAAAATACATAATAACGAGATTAATGCAAATTTGCATTAATATGTAATGATAAACGCATGGCTACNCTGACAATCGCATGGCTACATATTATGTATACATATGTACGGTATACATTAATCAATAATTATATAAATAAAAAACACATTAAAAATTTACGTTTAAAAAAATCTGTATTTTTCTTTTAGTGCAAACCTTGCAGACGGGTATTGTCGATGACTTTATCAAGCATGTTCAAAGCAGAAAATACTTCATCGCCATCGTCTGATTTCGCTAAGAAATGGCGCACGATGTTGATGTGTTGTTTAGCCACTTTAGGTGTAATTGTCAGCACATCATCTTCGTCATCACCTTCACTATCAATGTCCTGAGATGGAGCCAAAATTTCGTCATCAGTTAGAATCCCCGCTACCGCTAGGCCATCGTCAAAATGGACGAAATCTTCAAACGTTATAGAATTTTCTTCATTTTGAGGAAGACGATTCCAATTCACAGGGCATTCTAAGTCTTGTTCAGTAACTGCTGATGAAAGTTCCACCTTCGTGAATCCACAGCACGAAAACCGTTTTTTATTGTGCTTTCGCTAACACTTTGCCACGCCTTGTGAGCAATGTTCATGGCTGAAAATAAGGTGATTTTATGATCCTTCCCATCCTCGATGCTGTCAAGGAGTTGCATCACTACTTCCTTGCGGTAAAAGGTTTTGAACGTTTTAATTATGCCCTGGTCTAGAGGCTGCAGCTTAGAAGTAGTGTTGGCAGGCAAAAACACAACATTAACATGACTGAGCGGTGGGGTATTGTTGTGGGCCGTACAATTATCCATGAAAAGTAGAATTTTTCGCTGCCTTTTCTCCATATCAGCATTCACTGATCGTATCCATTCCTTGAATAATTCGCCCGTCGTCCACGCTTTTTTGTTTGCACGATAGGTCATCGGAAAAGTTTTNATCGTATCCATTCCTTGAATAATTCGCCCGTCGTCCACGCTTTTTTGTTTGCACGATAGGTCATCGGAAAAGTTTTATGTTTTTAAAACATCTTGGTTTGGCTGATTTGCCTATCATGAGCGGTCTTAATATCTCAGATCCATCCATGTTGGCGGCCAACAATATGGTTACACGCTCTTTACTATTTTTTTCCGCCATGAAACTTTTCTTCCTTAAAACACATTGATCAGTCGGGGAGACAATTATAAAATAACACCGTATCATCGGCATTAAAAATGTTGCTGGGCTCATAAGAATCGATTATTTCTCCCAGTTCGTATTTCTACTCAGAACAAACGTCGGCCAATACACTCGCACTTTCCCACTAAGCTTCTTCAATTTTATGCTGTGCCTTTTTTTAAACATATCAAACCAACCATCACTTGCACGAAAGTCTTTAATTCCTATTTTTTTCTGCGAAAACTTTTACTTTTTCTCTTAAAATGTTTCCTCCAACTGGTACATTCGAATTCCGTGCTTGCGCAAACCACTTTTTAAAATTATCTTCTAGTTGTGGATATTCACCAGTCTTAAAGCGCTTTTCTTTGCTGTCCGATGTCTGGGAGGCGATCTTGTCCTTTCTCTTCAGAACTGATGTTATTGTGGAAGGAAGAACCTTATCACGTTTGGACACGTAAATTTGTTTATCACCACCGGCCACGGCGGTAATGATTTCTTTTTTTTTCTCTAATGGAAAGACACTTATTAGCTCTTTTCGGAGGCATGGCTAAGACCGAACTGACTAACTTTTCACTCGCTCTGCTCCTTCCTACCCTCTCATAACCGTAGACCGGACAGCAAGGTGCCTCTTAGTTCTGAGAATCACAGACACATCGCCTCACAGCCTACTCGGCGTCATTACCTGCCCTTCAAACCCTCCTACGTCCCTCAGTACCCTTCCGGTCTTTTTTACCCTGCCCGAATTGCATAAATCTAGAGCTGATGTGCAGTCTAGGGTTAAAAACATTACGAGTTAACGAGATTTTAAAGTTGTAAATAAGAATTATAAGACGTTTTAATTGAGCTCGAGCACCAAAATAAATACGTATTATCGAGCGGGCCGGAATGCATTGTTTTTTTTACGAATTAAAGGAATTTTCTCAAGGGACCGGCAAATTTGTACGAATTAGCGGGATATACGAATAATCGGGATGCGAAATATCGGGATTTCACTGTATATAGTATACAATATGTATATATGTATGGATGTGTATATGCATACATACATAAAATACACGGCTTTCTACAAAAGTGGTTGCGAAACAGAGTGCGTGTTCTGCGATCAGTGCCAAACATTTTAATCTGATTTTTGTCCTCACTACAAAATGTTTGACAGGGTATATTTTTTCAAAATATTTTGCAGCAACAACAAATGAGAACCAGTTGACATGTGTTCAGTTCTCGTCGTTAACATGCTTCCCGAGATTATGTTTTTTAATTTCCTTTTAAATAACAAACAAAAATATTTGCGTGAGAGAGGAGGGGAGGGGGAGTATATACTTTCTAAGTAATTTCTCGGGTTTTATTCAGTATTAATTATTTAAGTAGCACGTAAGTTTAACGTGGTTGAACTTCGCCAGTTTTCATTTCCTGGTTTTTTTTTTTATAGCCGGCATCAGGCTTGCGACAATGTGCCAGCCCTTGTACGTATACAGTTTGTTCGCAGCAGAGCTCTTTTGGGAATATTCCTTTGTTTAGTATTTTAGTCTGTCTTGTTAATGTTTGAAATTAACGTAGATCTGTTAGACGTCGTTGAAATAACACTGTTGAAATGTTTGGACACTCATATGCGACGACTACTGCTCCAGTTCTTACTATAATGTATAAAAATAAAAATAAGTAGATTTGAATTGCCACTAGTTACACTTTCTTTAAAACATTGAGACATGGAATTTGTTGCTGAAAATACTCAAAACACCTCAGTTGGTTTTAAAGTTAAATGTTACGCAGCTATGTGTGGGCTGGGAATATTATATTTAAAAAAAAGCGTCTTTAGAAGGGCTGGGAATATGTAACGCAGTTGTAAAGGTACTCTAGCGGGGTTTCCGCTACGGCGACAATCCGCGTAGGTTCTGGAGCGGGCAGTATGAGCGGGGGCTCCGCCTGGCAATTGACGTGCAAATAACCCTAGAAGTGTTTGTTGTAGCTATTGC
This sequence comes from Clitarchus hookeri, assembly GCA_002778355.1. NCBI lineage: Eukaryota > Metazoa > Arthropoda > Insecta > Phasmatodea > Phasmatidae > Clitarchus > Clitarchus hookeri. Next base: position 1,197,746 of record NQII01000047.1, read on the forward strand.
AGACTGTCACGCGCCGAGAGGACGATCATGTCGTGTGCACCTGTGGCCGTGTTGCCTGCTGACGAGGAGTGTCGCCAAGTGCTCGTGACTTCGCACGCGTCTTCACTGCCCCTTTGGTAAACTCTGGATAGGGGAATTCCCTGGTAAAGCTGTTGATTACTGAAGTCGTCTGCCAGCAAAGGCTTTGCACGTACGAGTCCCACGGCGTCCGGATCGCTTAGATTCATTTACTATACTGGGTCAGTACTTGCTTACATCCCTCACTTTTCGCCTCTTGGCCCAACGGTAAAAAAAATATTGGGGTAGGGATAGGAATAGCCTTAGTACTAAATTTATTTCAGACTTATGAGCTACAAAATATATATAGGCTGTTCGCGGTAAAGTGAGCACTTTTGAGGCCCTAGTTACTTTTTCCTTTCAGCCATATTTTATCATTTAACCACCTTTTAAAATAAATACTGCCATGTAAGTAATAAACACAGTGTGTATATTCCACCGGACTCGGAAGTTAACGTCTAAGACTAGAATAAAAAATATATATTGACTATTATTTCAAATGAGAGGGCTTTCTAAAATGCTCTCTTTACCGTAAACAGCATATAGATGCATATTCTATATTTTCGATTAGAATCCGAAATCTTGCACCCCTAGGGTTAACACCATAGTTATATTTACAACACTCCAAATAATAACGTTCTTTTCATAAGGAAGTGTCGGAAGTTTAAAACGTAGGTAGTAATGTCTGCTGGTGAGTTCAGACTCTGCCCTACACGCCATGTTGAATTGCTGGTTTCTATAGCTTATTTAAGTTGTTCGGGGACACTTATTTCCAAACTACAACTGTACCTCCCTGGTAATTTACACAACTCTGTACAGTAAACACACATTCTGGACTTTTGTAAAGTAATTAGTGCAACATCGTTTTTAATCATCATTAGTGGGGGGGGGGGTGAAGAGATTTGGGTGGCTCTTAGCAGCGAGATCTTGGGAGCCGACGAGGGTGATCGAGGTGAGTATGGAGCAGCGCCGGAATGAAAGGACGAGGGAAACGAGAGATCTCCGAAAAAACCCGCCGACCAGTGGCATCGTCCTGCACGATTCCCATATGCGAAAATCCGGGTGTAACCCGGCCGGGATCGCACCCGGTTCGCCTTGGTGGGAGGCGAGCAGGCTAACCGCTCAGCCACTGCGACCCCTTAATCAATAGATTCTTGCCGTGTTGTAAGTACCAGATAACGTTTGGATAAAATTTGGTGGCCATATTCGAAGGCATTTTTAAAAGGAAACGTGCTAAAATGAGAAAGATGAAAAGAAAGTTATAGCATATAAACGGAAAATTTAACGTGGTAGATGAGACTTGACAGCCCAGGGGCAGGTAAGAAAGTACGGAGACCAGTGTGTGTTGTGCGTTGGTTTTATTCAATTACTTCTTAAACCTCAGTTATAAAAAGTCCACATTTTATTTCATATTTATTTAGTTGCCTCAATATTTTCATTTGATCGATTTGGGTAGGTATTGTAAATGTGTGCATTAAAAAATGCTGCTTAAGAAGAAAAATTGTTTCGGGCAGTTCTGTTTAAATCAANAATTTGGTGGCCATATTCGAAGGCATTTTTAAAAGGAAACGTGCTAAAATGAGAAAGATGAAAAGAAAGTTATAGTATATAAACGGAAAATTTAACGTGGTAGATGAGACTTGACAGCCCAGGGGCAGGTAAGAAAGTACAGAGACCAGTGTGTGTTGTGCGTTGGTTTTATTCAATTACTTCTTAAACCTCAGTTATAAAAAGTCCACATTTTATTTCATATTTATTTAGTTGCCTCAATATTTTCATTTGATCGATTTGGCTAGGTATTGTAAATGTGTGCATTAAAAAATGCTGCTTAAGAAGAAAAATTGTTTCGGGCAGTTCTGTTTAAATCAANTAGGTATTGTAAATGTGTGCATTAAAAAATGCTGCTTAAGAAGAAAAATTGTTTCGGGCAGTTCTGTTTAAATCAAGGTAATATCACTGTACTGCAATGAGAAAGCTTGAAAAACTTGTAATTTTTGTTATTGAGACTTAACGTTCGTTCTTCTTTTGCTTTTTCTTTCTCAGCCTTGAATTCTATAAAGGAGTTTCGTTTCGCTGAAACACAACTTAACGGTAACTATATTTAACGTGAAACATATTACTGCTTTGTTGTTACGAAGAAAACTTAATTAACACCTGTACTGTTTGAATAAAAAAAAAAAATTAGTTCGTGGCATTTTTTGTTTGTGGTGAACCGGACCTACTCTTTACTATGGGTTGTATTAAAAGAGAAAATTCCTTTGTGGCAACTAACTATTTATTAGGTCAGAGAAATAGTATTTTTTTTAAGTGTAACAGGACTACAGACTCATGTACCAAGTGGTTATTCTCAGAAAAATGAAGCACGCGCGGAGAAAAAGGGGGGGAGGGGATATATATAAAAAGAAGATAATAAAAAGCAATGTAGTGATTTGAATATGGATTGGGTAGATGGGGGAGGGGGATTGGGGGCTCTTAACTGCGGTAATTGACAGCGATGGCAGGTCAGCGGAGGAAGGCTTGACGCTTGACCGCGAGCTCCCACGGACCAGCGCCAAGTGTCGACAGACGGCCTAATTGGCTGGCGCCCGCCTGCTAACACAGTTCATTAAAATTGTTCACCGGCGGCTGCGAAGGTGGCCGGCCGACTCGCTAATTGCCTCCCGTAAACACGCACGGCGCGCTGTTTAAACACGCGGGCGGCAGCGCTGCCTCCAAGTGCCGGCTTGCCAGCCAGCGGGCCTAGGGTCGCCATTCGCTGCCTCGAGGTTGCATCCCCGCCGAGCACTTCTGCTGCCTCAGGCTGTGTGCCCACACTTGAGCATTTCGCCCGCATAAACTTTATGACGCTACACGAAAATGAGGCCATTACGCATTCTTAGTGAATGAGGCCGCGGTAGTGTACTGGTCAGACTACTCGCCTCCCACCTAGGCGAACCGTGTTCGGTTCCCGGCGGGATCGCTCCCGGATTTTTGCACATGCTGGACGATGCCGCTGGTCTGCGGTTTTCTCGGGGATCACCCGCGTCCCTCCACTCTTGCATTCCGGCGCTGCTACATATTCACCTGACTTCACCCTTTTCAGCTGACAAGACCTCGACGTTAAGAGCCGCACAAATCTCTCTCCACTCTTTCCCGATAGACGAGCTGGCATTGACTCAGCCAGGTGCTGATAGGTCTCCACGGGTACCTGTGGCCATACTGTTTCTAGTGTGTCCCACAACTGTTGAAGAATGCTTGGCGGAGGAGACAGACAGCGAACACGACGATCGAAGTGGTTCCTCAGATATTCAATTAGATTGAGATCGGAGCTGTTTGGGGGCCAGGGAAGAACTTTTAAGTCTTGATGGTGCTCTTTTAGCCACGTGCGAACACTTCGAGCCGTGTGGCAAGGCGTATTATCGTGCTGGAAGATCCCATCCTCCCGAGGAAAGACAGTCGTTATGTACGGGTGGACGTGATTGCCGAGGATGGATTCATAACCAAATCGATTCCATCATCCACACGGATGATGGGACCTAGAGAATACCACGAGAACATTCCCCAGACCATAACACTGCTCCCACCGCCTTGTGTTCGTCCAGCAATGGATGCAGGATGTCGGTTCTACGACGTTTCTCGCCGGACACGCTGACGTCCATCCGTTCTAAGCAGCTGAAACTGTGACTCGTTGGAGAAGACTACGCGTCGCCAATCAGCAGCGGTCCAGTCGCCATACTGTCGATGATATTCTAGTCGTTCCCGTCGATGCGCGTGTGTTAGCATGGTTGCAGTCACCCTCCGTCTACTCCGAAGCCCCATTCGCAGAAGGGTTCGCTGAACTGTTGCGGTAGACATGTGTCTGGATGCCCCCTGGTTCATTTGGACGGTGAGCTGTTCCACTGCAGCCTGTCGGTTGGACTTCACGCTCCGTCGTAGTCGACGTTCACCTCGGACACCAATGGCGCGTGGAGCTCCGCAGTTTCCACGACGGTTATCCCCAATGGTGCCATTCGTCCACTCGCGATACACCTTTACTACAGAGGCACATGAACAGTTAATAAAAGTCGCTGTTTCCGAAATACTGCCTCCCTTGGCCCGAAAGCCGANAGTGGAGCTCCGCAGTTTCCACGACGGTTATCCCCAATGGTGCCATTCGTCCACTCGCGATACATCTTTACTACAGAGGCACATGAACAGTTAATAAAAGTCGCTGTTTCCGAAATACTGCCTCCCTTGGCCCGAAAGCCGATGAAACTCGGTTAAATCGCTTCCCTTGCCCATGACAGCAGGAAGCGCACTGTGTACAGCCGTTTATCATCACTGGGACGCTTTACTCTTTCAGCGCGGGGGAAATACAAACCCTTGTGAGAGCTGTGGTCATCCCATCAAGTCTAGAGCCCAGGTTGGGGACAGCTAGCCCATCCCGCCTGGCTGTCAATCAAATTGATATAATGTGGCAAGACTAGCAGGTTGTTTTGTTTTTAGGCCTCCTGTGTAGCGTCAGGGGACCTGGTACCCACAACTGTTTCCTCTCCTTCCCTGCNAGAGGAATGGTTCCTAAAACCCGGAATTTTGAAATGCAGGGCTTGTTGAAGCCCGCCGCGAAGCCCGGAGCAATTCGTGGCGGTTTTAGTTTTGTTCAAGCGGAATCTAAGCCGAAAGATTGCAGTTGTCTGGAAGTAGGTCGAGGAGGCAACGCCTGCAGATAAGTTACGATTAAGAAAATAAACATAAACTAGAATGTGTTTGTGTATACAGTTCTTATTAATTTTTAGGTTGCTAGCAAGTAATTGTTAATATATAACATTATGAGTAGTTTGAATTTAATTTTTGTAATAATATAGAAATAATGTATTAAGGCTAACAATAATCTAAGTCAAAGTTGAGTTTTGAACATATATTGTGCTGTGTGTTGTTTGAATTTAACATTTAATAAGTCGGAACCAACAGCGAACAGTTATGTCAATTAATCTTTATGTATACTCTTGTATGATTCTAATAGTGTGTGGAAGTGTTACGGTGCTGCTCAAGAGAAGTGCGGAGAGCACGAAGGTGTGGGGAGGCACCGGGAGCGATGTGCACGCCGCGGGAGCAAGGCTCGGACTGAGGCGAAAATCCAGGCGCAACCGTTTTACTAACCTACTGTAAAACTAAGTGTTATGTGTGAACCCGCGGTATGGACGGTAGTTAAGTGCGTCTCAGGGCTAGGCCCCATACGCCTACAGGAGAGGGAATTTCATGCAGGAAGGCGTGCATCGCGGCAGAGAGGGATTAATGCAGCCATGGCCGCAATTGGGACCATGAGCTGCATCCCTAAGTGTTCCTATAGCTGAGGCTATAGAAGGGGGAGGGGTAAAACCGGTATAGGCACCGTTAAAACCCTCCCGACAGGAAAGAAGTTCAAAACTTGTTCATTCATTACTGAAAATGCTACAGGAGGCAGCAGGTGTGTATTCCATGTTCTTTAATGTTCAGTTGAAAATCTAGAAGAGGGCGGGGCTGTGGGCGCAAGCGCCCTTGAAGTTGAATTGCTGTCAATATTTCTGTGCAGGCAAACCAGCACAATAATATTGACAGCAGCTATTGAATGCAGGGCCCCCTTGCTTCTCGTCGAGTGCGTTGGCAAACTGGGCAGCTCAGTCATGGCACCTACCCCATCTTTGCTCTTCCGCGCTGACATTAGGGTATCCACGCCGTGGGTGAAGGCGGCGAGTCCTGACAGGGGAGCCACCCACTCCCCATCCTCCAAAGTAGTCCGACGGTCGGGGTGAGTTCAAGCTCTGCGTGACATCCGGGACTTACCAGGCCTGATGGCGAATCAGCTGGCCAGGAGTGACGGCTGATGGCAGGAAGCTTCCGAGGTCCGACGCATTCCATTCCATTCCTCACGCATCCGCAGTCCGCAGAATCCAGCAGTGAGGTTCATTACACTTCGCCCGTGGCACCTCGAGATCCCCCTACCCGCCATGATCGTTGAGCTGCCTCCTGCACGATGCGCTTCGCCATCCGACGTCCACGATGACGGCGCTTCCGCACCGGCCAGTTGGTCCGCGAGCTGGTAATCGCGTATTTCCAGCCACCCCAGAGCCTGGGGATCCCCTATCCGCCACCTGGGGACGCGACGAGTTGCGGAATAGTCGCCGCACCCAAGTTGCTGCAGTCCCGCCGTATTCGCAGAAGTCCTCGTCTTCGCTGGTCCCAACGGGTGGGCAGATCCCGGAGAGAGAGCAGCCACGAGCACAATGTTCATCCCACAGCAGCTTGGCTCGTTAAGGCGCAACCAGTTTTGTTAACATGCCGCAACGCGCGTCCCGGACCGAAAAGAGAACGTGGCCGGCCGGGATGGGTTTTAAAGTTTTTGTTTAATCATTTAGCAGCGGCATTTTAGGTCTTTTTATGCGTGTGCTTGTGTCTGGTTCGTAATTACCGACTTCGCGGATATTAGGGTTCGGGTGGAGCTTTATTTTATCATAAAACGTATTGTTTTGTTTAATTAATTTTTCGTTTATATACTGTTCTTTTAGTGTTGCTTGGATATCGCAGTTTCTCGTGTATCTAGTGGCTTCGCCAATTATTCTTATATATTTATTCTGAATTATTTGTAAGTGATTTATATGTGCTATAGCTGCGTTTCCCCACACTTCATTCCCGTACATGAGGGCTGAGCGGACGATTGAATTGTATATTAATAGTTTGTCTTTTGTTTAGCCTGTTGCATTTAAGCAGGGCATATAATTTATTTAGCTTTGCATATGCAAGTTGTTTGGTGTGTTTAATGTGAACGTCCCAGTGCAGTTTTTTTATCTATTATTAATTCTAGATATTTGACGGAGTTAGAAAAAGGGATTTCTGTGTTATTATATTTTAATGGTTTTACTTCAAACTGTCGTCTGCGAGTTAGTACTAAAGCCTGGCTTTTCTTTGCATTTATTTTTATCTGGCAGCGGTCATAGCACTGGCTCAGCTCGCCGAGCTGTAACTATGTGTAGATGTGGGCGTAGAGAAGGCTTTTGTTGTGTGCATAAATAACTGTATCGTCAGCATACATTTGAACTGAACAATGAGAGTGTAGGATGTCCGCTGTGAATGTGTTGTATGGGAATGGCGAAAGTGCAGAACCTTGTGGCACTCCTGCGGTGAACTGGTGGGTAGAGGAGTTGGAATTGTCAATCCTGACGTAAAATTGCCTGTTCAGAAAGTAGCTGCTAGGATGATGTGTAATAGTCTGAGAAACAAGAATTTATCAGTTTTTGCAGGAGGTTTTTAATCCAACTTTATCAAATGCCGTCGCTACATATAGTAAAACTGCTAATGTGAATTTATGCTCTAGAATGGCTATGGTTGTGTCTGTTGCAAACTTTGTAACTGCGTGAACAGTGGAATGTTGTGCTTTGAAACCGCATTGGATATCCGGAATAATGCCACTAATTTCGGCGTGTGTGTTTAGCCTACTTAGCAGTATCTTATCGAATATCTTACTCACCGAGCTGAGCAGTGATATAGGTCAGGCCGCCTTTGTGGGTAGGAGGGGTTTTTCCCGGGTTTAGGTAGTGTAATTGCTTTTGCAATTTTCCAGTCTGTGGGGTAGTATTTATATTTCAGTATTGCGTTTAAAATGTCTATTATAAAACACAGTACTCGGTAAGGTAAATTTTTTAGAGTTTGGTATTTTATTGTGTCTTGCCCCGGCGCCTTGTTTGCTATAACTTTTTTTAGAGTGAAAAGAAGTTCTGGGAGTGTGACTGGTTCCGGGTCAGTTGTAGGTTGTTTATTTAAGAAGTTGTTTACAGTTGTGTTAACATCCCTAGTGAAATTGATGTCACCGAAATCGTTATTTGGGGAGAATTGGTCTTCTAATGAATCTGCTATTGCTTCTGCTTTGTCCGCCGGGTTGTAATTTAAACTGTTTGCTGTAATTATTGGTAGAGACTGGGTTTTCCTACTGATTCCTCTTAGGATACTCCAGAATTTTTGTGGATTGTCTGCGAGCTTGGTGACAAATGTTTCCCATTTATTTATGCGAAGATTATTTATTTCTGTTCTGAGTTTTTTCTTTAGTTGGTAGTATTTAGTTTTTGATTCCTGCGTTCTAAGTCGCTGGTCATCATGTCTAGTCTGTATTTTTTCTATTAGGAGGATGGGAAGTTTTGATGCAGGAATTCCTTTCTATTTGAAAATTTGGTATTATTATTAAGTACTGATTTTATGGTTGTGTTTAGCAATTATATGGCTGGATCTATATGGTCCTGGGATGTGAATGGGATGTTTTTATGGTCAAAAGTTTCTTCTAATTCTATTTTAGAAGCCTGCCAGTCAGTTACTGCGGTTCTAGCAAGAATGGGGTTTGGGTGTTTTAAAGTGCTTGCGTCTATATTGCAAAGTACTGGCAAGTGATCTGAGTCTAGTTCGTGTAGCACTTCCATTTTAATGTCTGGGTTATTTATATTAGTTATTAGCAAGTATATTGTGGTGGGGCGATGTCTTCAAACTGGGGAATAATGTGTGCGTTCGTTTGGAGCTTTTATTATATATGAAGTTCTTTGTGCGTGGGAAAAAGAGAGCTTTGCCTGATGGGCGATTTTCGGCGCAGTGCCAGTGAGTATGTCTAGCATTAAAATCGCCTACTATGATAAATGTATATGGCTGGTTTTTAATTTTATCTAGGTCTTCCTGTGCGAGTGGTTTGCTGGGGGAGGAGGGAGAGGGGCATAGACTGGCATTATAGATATGAGGCCTGACGCGGTATTCTATATGCTCACAGTCCTTGTCTTTGCTTATGTGATGTTGCAATTTATTATGAACTAGGATTATGGTGCCCCTATTATCCTGTCGTTTCGGTAAGTTATATAACGTTTTATTGTGATACATTTAGTTGGTTTTAGCTCGGTTTCTTGAATAAGAGCTATTTCTACTCCGTACGTCTCCAGCACTCTCTCGAGCTCTNTTTAGTTGGTTTTAGCTCGGTTTCTTGAATAAGAGCTATTTCTACTCCGTACGTCTCCAGCACTCTCTCGAGCTCTTATAGCTGTTGAAAAACGCCGTTACTGTTCCAGCACAGCAAGGAAAGGGTACCAGGGACTGCTGGGGGTTGTGAGACCATTTAAGGGCCTCCGAAACTTGCCAGGGCTTCCAGGAGCAGCATGGATTTCTCCTGCGGGTTTGCAGTGGCTCTCACTCGCTGCATGACGGGCCGGAAATGCGCCATAATGGCAGTGAAGTAGGCCTCTTTCAGGAACTGCATGAGCTCGTGCATGTCCTGTGACCTCATGTCACTAGGGGCATGTGAGGCTGTGATTGTGGTTGGCCGGGGAAAAAAAAGGGGGGGGGATGGTTCACTGGTGTTGTTGTTTCGTAATTTACGACTCTGGGGTTTGCATGGGGACGGTGATGTTTTTGGGTAGCCTTAAGGTCGCCTGCGCGAAGGAATGTTCTCTGGGGATATTTTTCGCGTCCAGAATTTTAGGGTAGATAGCCAGGTTTCTGGCCGGGACAAGTACTGGCTTTGACATGCGGATTTGTGCCCTGGACTTCTCTATGTCTAGGTAGTGAGGACACAGCTTTGAGGAAGCTGGGTGCGTGCCATTACAGTTTCTGCAGACAGGTTTTTTTTGTCAAGTTAGGGCAGGTGTCCTGCGTGTGCTGGCCGGTGCAGTGAGGACAGATGGTATGCATGTGACAAAAGTTCCTGGTATGATCCAGGGCGAAACAGTTGCGACATTGGATTACGTCAGAGGATCGCTTTTTGTAGGGATGAACTACGATTATGGTTAGCCTAGTTACTTTCACGAGAAAAAAAAGGGGGGGGGTCTGTCGTTTTTTTGCGGCCGTGACGCAAAAAACCTCTGGGGTTGCAGCCACTGTTTTGTGGGGGTCCCGCGGTTCTGGAAGTTTTTTATGGAACTGTTAGATATCAATTATTTGATACCTGAGTGCCTGCAGATCCTGCCTGATGTCTTCGGGGTTTGTGTTTTCAGTAAGGTCGAAGACGACCTTCTGAGGGTGATCAGTGGTGGTGCTGTATGTGAAATATTGGAAGTTGTTTGCTGACAGGAGCGTCGCAACGTCCTTATGTTTCTGCGAATCGGCTGCCACGATGTGCAGTCCGTTGCGCACGATACTGATTGTAAACCCGGCGGGGCTAATAGCTCGCAGTTTCCGCACCAGCAAGCTGTACTTGCTGGTGTCAGGAACTACCAGCAGAAACTTTGGTGTTTTTTTTTTTTTGCCTGTCTTGTTTGGTTGTCACTCAGGTGTGTGCGGGAGGGAGGCTGGCTTGAGGAGCTAAGCTGGTTTGTATTGTCATGTACCTCTTTCAGGACACTTTATCGGTTTACAACCGGTGTTTGAGGTGTCGCCTCTAAAGACGAGGAGCGAGGGCGTTTCCTCTCCAGTGACTCTGTTCTCTTTGAGCTGTGGTGCATTCCCCGTGCCATTTCTGCAGTCGTGGCTTCCAGTTCTTCATTGTCCCTTTGGCTGACGCTGGTTCAGGCGTGCTCTCGCAATGTTCCAATTTCCAGTGTTTTCACACTCCGTTTCAATTCCTGTCACTGGTGGGTCGGGGAGGGAAGGGTTTTGTGAGAGTGTTAGTTACGTGCTCGTGGCTGCAACCGTGGTGCCGTCCCCGGACACCAGTGCTGCGCCGGCCGGAATGTTGCTAGGAAGTGGTAGGTTTTGTTGTTGAACCTCTGGAGCGCCCTGGCCAGACATGAGGCCGCCAACCGACTCCTGGCCCCTAAGAGAGGAGGGAACTTGACTGGAACAGCAACGACAATGTGTATTTTTCTTTCATAGTGTTCCTAATACACTGCTGAGTGCCGCAGCCGCAGTACGCTCGGCCGACTATGACACTCAGGTGTGTGTAGTGCCGCGAAGCTACAGTCGTTCTGCCCAGGAGACAAAGCCGCACTTCCACGGAGAAGAAGGCCAAACGACGTCACCTGCCCGGACGCAAGCGAGCAAGTGTGTGTGGCGACTGTGTACAGCCGCCGAACCTTCATACGCCGCCGAATGGCCTCGATGTCGTGGGACCGGGAGCCTAGACTCCATAACTCACAGGGTGTTTGTAAAACAAATGCACCCGACATATACTGAAATCATTGGGTCGGCGGCGGGGCGCCGTGTGGCTGTGTTTTGTTGGGCACCGGACCCGTATTAAGACTGTTTATTGATGTTGCGTATTTAAAAGTAAAATTACGTGTTTTGGTGTTCGGTGGGGGAGTGAAGCTCCCCCCCCCCCCTCCAGTCTCCGGGTTTGAGTGAATGTCAGTGTCGTGATGTCTGTGTAACATGTTGGCCTGTTGTGTACACGTGTGCTAATTAATCTCGCATGTAATGTTTAGGTGAGTCCCTAGTCTCCCGGGGCAGCCCTCGGTGTACGTTCCTTTTTGTGGTCGTGTAGTGATATTGAGAAATCATTGTTAGTATGCTAGAGCTAGAGGGGCCGGCCATTGGTACCAGAATCTATTCAGAATCTAGTCAAAGCAGAGTCCCCCCGAATCCTCTTCTTCCCGACCTGAAACAGACTATCGAGAGGATGCGTCATTGAGTAGTTAGTATTGAATATAGTGTACATATGTATATATACCTTATTTTCATTAATAATTTTTTTATGTTTTTAATTTTTTTGAAATTTTTTTTAAAGTTATTTTTGTTATTTAAAAGCGATGGTGTATGTTCGAAATAGTTCACTTAATCATAATAATTGGTATCACGTGTCGATCAAGTAGCATTAATACTACTTGACGAAGGGTTGAGAGGGGAAGAACAACAACGAGTACGGGAAATTCAATACCGTTAGCTGTGTACACCTGTCGACATGAATTTAAGCAACTTCTGCAGACACCAGTCCACACGGAAGCATCAACACGGCAACGAGAATTAGTTAATACTGTGACAGCTTATGTACACTACTACCTAGAGCGCGGGAGCGATAAGGGCGACACTGCGACGCGCCCCAAGTGCCGACGTCGCCGCTAAGCGCAAGGCTCTGAACTGGCGTGCAGTGTTCTTGTCGCACTGCGTGTACGTATGGGACTTTCAGCGTTGACCCTATTATTATATTGGTGGAAAGTGTGTAGAAAGGTTCAGTGCAGGGCCCTTGAGTAGTTTTGTATGTATGTGACGCGTATATTTTGAGATGCAGCCGTTTCTAGCCATTTTGGAGTACTCTAAAATGGTTTTTCTAATATACGTGACGTCTTGAAAGCACACAACAGCCCTCGTCTGAAGTGCGCGCTCTTTTCGTAGATCAGCAAATCGGACGCACGTTTAATAGTTTCGTTGAAAAACGTGTATTTCAAACACACTGCAGNCTCTTTTCGTAGATCAGCAAATCGGACGCACGTTTAATAGTTTCGTTGAAAAACGTGTATTTCAAACACACTGCAACGAAGTTCAAGCGCCAGGTAGGCGGGAGCCTTAAGGCTCGGCTTCACCTCTTTTACAGAAATTCTTCGTTTTTATGTCCTAATTTTGGATTCGGAGCTATTGTTGACAATGTATGGTTATAGAAAATTTACATTTTACGAGATGTTTAATGTTTTTGTTTTTGATTTTCATTGTGTGTTATTTGCTAGTTGTAAAAAGTCAGGAACAGATTTATGTTTTATCAATAAGTTCCTGTCTTTTTGAAAACAGGAAATAATACCTATTGAAAATTAGATACAAAAGTATTAAACAACTAATAAATCGTGAATTTTCTATAATCATAAACATTTTCAATAATATCTTTGAAACTGAAATTATAACACGAAAACGCTGGAGGAAGAAGGGGTAAGTAAGAGAAGAGAGAAAAGAGAGAACGGTGTGACCTTTTGTATTTCACATGTTTTCCGGACGCACACTAGCCTTGTTCGAGTAGTACAGTAGTGTTATACCAATTCTTACTGTAAATGCTCAAGTAAATGTTTATTTTTAAATACTGGCAGTTACGGGCTGGAATTTTTTATAAATATAATCTCGAAAGTTTTTAGATAACTGTAAACCAACTACGGCCGAATTTTTATATTTGATATCTTTTTCGGTTCTTTCTACAAGAAATCCCTTCCTCGTGCGTTTTTGCTTCCAAAATCGTTATCTTTACTGAAGGTTAATGATATGTATTGTGACATGTATTACCGAGAAAATCGTAACAAAGAAATGAAACGGAATATTACTGTGCCCAATGTTAAACATGAAAGGGGCATGTTATGGTTTTGAGGTTACCCCTTTGTTGGAGTAGTTTAATGGGTGGCTTTCGAAAGAAATATGCTTGCACCAGAGCGTGGGGCAAGATAAGGCGCGATCTGTTCTGTTCTCGTGCAGAAAAACTGGGTATCTTTAATGCACCCATTTTCCAGCAAGTTAATGACCTAAAACACGCGTCTTTCCCAAAATACAGCCCCCCCTCCCCCCGTATTTCCAACATGACCGTACGTCCAAAGAGCTTAGACAGTCCTTCGGTTGGTAACGGATAGCACTAACTGAAAATGGCTGTCTCCGTCGATGTGAACGTTCAACATTATCAAAGGAAGAAATGGCACAACTGACAGCAAAGTTAGTCGATTCGATGTTTAGTGCTCGTGTTAAGTTTTCATCCCACATGTACTGTACGATTATTTATTTCCCAAGTGCACGATCATTAATGCACAGTACTTTTGTAGCAGAAAATGTTGTAATGTTTCAGACTTAATATCGTTATCCTGTCACCCAACAAATTTAGTGAATAAAATGTTTACGGAAGAGGAAAAATTGTTTTGTATTTGAAGATGGAAATAAGGGGCACTCGAGATTTCTATATCATACAGAAGGAGATTTCCTAACGAAAGCATTCTCAGACTAGTGTCGCGAATATGATTTTCAAGGGACCTGACGTACCGCAAACATTATTTTGAAATTTCTCAACTTTGCAAAAACAAAAGATATTTTCACTCTGCAATATCTTTAAAAAAAATATTTACTTTCTGAAAATTTGCGAATACAGTATATATATTTACACACACACACACACACACAGACAGATATATATATATAGATATATATATATATATATATATATATAGAGAGAGAGAGAGAAAGAGAAAGAGAGAGAGAAAGAAAAATAGAAAAAGAGAAAATTGCAGATTTCCGGACTATAAAATGATACCCACAACGCTTGAACTTCCATAGTTATTAACGCGTAGCACGATGAAAAGACCAAAATTAAAGTTTGTTTTTTACGGTTTTACGCCGTACAGTTATGCGTAAAGGCTGAAAACGATAACACTGCCCGATTATAGTAGGCTCCAAGCTATTGTATTACCAACTGTGTGCTCACAAGTTTGGAGTTATGCCTCGGAATTGGCCTTGAACGCATGGACGTAACACCTCTGCGTACACGGCCGCAGACGCCACAGCGGAAAGCCAGTTTATAGTGTCTTGCGTGTTAAGACTACCAGTCACGTTATTCGAGGAATATCTCAGGCAGGCGGACGTAATAATGTATTTCCTGTACTTAATGCAACATTCCTATATGAATTTCTGTGAAAGTCACGTTTATTTGCACCCAGCCTTCCAGTAGTCAGATCTTATCGTTGCTTTTGGCCTTTATGTTGATAACCATTGTCACGTACAAACGAGCAGTTTTTATTGGCTTGTGGTAGTTTCTCTACTGTTGAAAATTAAGAAAATCCTTTAAGTTTATTGAGTTTAGTCCGAAAAGGGGTTTCGTAGTTTAGCGAACAGCCTGACTGAAGTGGCAATGAACCCAAGATATAAAAGAAGTGTTCGTGGACAGAAACGAGATATTTCGTGAAAATCTCTCTAGAAAATGGGAAAATCCGTATCTAGGAACGTGAGGAGTACCTAAACTAAGTTTTCTGTTTAGTTGGATAAAAAAATATCTCTAACGTTTAGAAGATATGGCAGAAGGAAGTATCTTGTTCATGCAACCAAGGCGGTGGCCGAATTTATTTCTTGGAATGAGAAAAGTATTAATGAAGTTTTCACAATGTCCTAGAAACTCGAAAAAGAAACAAGGTGGTAACATGCACGATATTGTCAGTGTAAAAGATTGGATCTTATAAAAGTAAGGCCATTAATATGGATTAAAGGTATTAGTTAGCATTTAAACTAGAAGAAAAATGATTTTGACCTCTTTCCACGCCTTTATATATATATAATTGTTTGTACATAAAAGTTATAAAATTATTATAAATGGAGTTAAATCAAAACAGTTCTGTAAATGTTACCATTGTCTTGTGAATCCGCAACTTAGTTTACCCCAAAAAGTTAGAGAAATGTAATACAAATTCTTATATTTACACAATACAAGATCGAGAAATAATTATTCCTTGCCGGGTAACACTTAAAAAAAAAAAATTCAAAAATTATAATTCTGCTCAGCTACACATATAAAAAAAACTCATGCATGGTAAAGATGATAAATTTCATTTTTAAACAGTGAAACCTTCCTTAAAACTCATTCTGGACAGTGTATGTGTGTTTTGTGCATTGTGATAATTACGTTTTTTTTTTTTT
>NQII01000047.1:1213292-1231368 GCA_002778355.1 Clitarchus hookeri
AAGACAGTAACGCAGAACAAAATTTTCGATAGCACTAAAACTGTCTTGATTGAAACGCGTCATTAAATGAACACCGCATACACTTTAAATCAAATATATCTTACTACACGACCCTCGAACAACAATACTTAGGGAATTTCGAAAGAGAATACGTCGAGTAGAAATAGAAACAGGCCTGACGAGGCCTGCCTTATAGGTGCCGATAGTGACTCGCAAAGAATTAATAACATTTCTATCACAATAGCAATATTTTAAAAACCGCGTGGGACAAAGTTCGTTTTCTACATTATTATTAAAAGAGATATGCCTTGGAATTATACACAATTTTAAGATTTATGGATAACAAACAAACAAACAAACAAGCAATTGCTGCTGTTGACACTTTCCCAGTCGTTTTGTCAATGGAGTTATTGCACTATAGCAACTAATGTTTGATTTGTAATTTGGAAAAGTAATTAATGTTCCCACAGAATAAAAAATATAGAGCATCTACATTTAAAGTTTTCATTTTAGTTCGTGGAATTGAATAAAATGATAGTAAAACCGACAGGTTACGGGACTCAGAAAGTTCCACATGCTCTGTGAACAAAATAAGTGAAGAAAGAATTGCAGTATGTATATATGATATATTGATGTCAGCTTATAGTAAGTATACGTTTATACATGCCCAGCCGTCTGTTACACCATTGAGCATTTCACATTACCGATCATGGTGATACCTACAATTAGAACTTTATTACCGTTCCGCTTTGTTTAAGGAAATAAAACGCTTATCTAAGGAGGTCACGTTCTTATTTTATTCTCCGTGTAGTCACTGTGGGTTTTGAAAATAGAAAAACGCAGTTTCCAATGTTTTCTCACCGCTTCAAAAAGAATAACACTGCCACATAACAAGTACCTGCACAGATATGATATAAGCACACATTTCATGCAGCTATATTCAGTTTAATATGTAAAAAAAAANATAAAAAAAAAACGCCCATTTTCACTTTTGCCGTTAGTATTGGAACATTCACTGTACCTAGATGGCATAAAAATAGTCCGTCTCCTGTGAACTTGCTTGGTTAAATAAATAATTACTTTAATTATCCTGATTCGTTCAATTAATTTCATGCACCACAAACTAACACATATTCGTAATATATCTAAAAAAAAAAAAAAAAATGCTATTGTTGGACACAAAAATTCTCTAAGTGTAACTAGTCAAACGTTCTCAAAATAAAACGATGACTGTAACTTAGACCGTTACTGAATATTAAATTAAATAAGCACACTGGCTATATTAACAATTTCTTTTCAAATAAAGGGTTCTCTGTAGTCGCGCTCTTTACGAGTCACGTGGCGACATCGAATTGACGGTTTTAAAACATACAACCAAATAAACACACATCCTACACAAGACAAAAGTATGTATCGAAACCAATACGGCTAGCTTACCTTTCTTTAAAGTGGTCTGCCAGTGTTTCCAGTCTCTATTTATCCAACAGAATAATGGTGTCTTCGTCAGCCATGTTGCTACCAAGAATACGTGGCACATGACAAAACGAAGGCCACTGACGCCCTTCCGAGCAAATTAGAAACCATCTGGATGTGGCACACTGCTTGTAAGAGATTTACTTAGGGCGGGCTGGTAATAACAAATTGCAGTGCGTTTTAACTGGAATTCAGTGTGTTTACCCATCCACAATGCTGTCACACCTTTATCAACATTTAATGTTATTTTACGTATGTTACNTGGAATTCAGTGTGTTTACCCATCCACAATGCTGTCACACCTTTATCAACATTTAATGTTATTTTACGTATGTTACAGACGGTTATGCAGCAAGCCTGTATTTTGTTCTGGAAATCGTTATTTAAAAATATTACTAGAGATGTTAATCATGTCACCACTGTTATATCGTAGTGCAGTTATTTTATCTGCGTCTCCTAATAATATATGTTACTGCTTGCTTTCAGATCAACGTACTTTTAGGTGCTAAGTGCAGTGCGTTGCTACACTATTTATATATTTTGATAGCAGCTAAACACATACTTATTTCACATGGCCTATCGGATTATATAGGACACACAATAATTACGAAACACAGCCGTACAGGATAGCAGTATAAACACGACAATACACGGTAATTCTAAGTAAATTTAGNACAATAATTACGAAACACAGCCGTACAGGATAGCAGTATAAACACGACAATACACGGTAATTCTAAGTAAATTTAGACGTCACAAACTAAGAATAAATTAGTCTAAATAAAATAATACACAACTCTTTGTTATAACACTAGTACTGATCAGAGGTAAGTATGTACCGCCCATAACTGCAGGAACCTCCGATATGACGTCATGACTATTATGTACNTAGTACTGATCAGAGGTAAGTATGTACCGCCCATAACTGCAGGAACCTCCGATATGACGTCATGACTATTATGTACCAGTTATCGCCCGACGTAACACCTTTACGACCATACACAAAGACGTGGGGGACGTATTTTCAGTTGCATTCTGGCGTACAAGGAATACGAATGGTGCACACTGCTTTGCTGGGCTACTGTTATGATGTCATTGTTTAGTCACATACCTTAATCTTACACTACACTCGTAAACTCACTGCGTTTCATCCGTACTCATGGTGCTACAGCATGATCACGTAGGTGACATCCAGTGTAAGGGTATTACGGTAATACCATGTCGAGTAATGGTGTTCCTCTACCATAGCTTTTGGTAGAACTTGTGTTTCATACGTATTAAAGCTGTTGCATACAGATTTAAGGGAGAAGCAAGCTGCGGCATGGCATTACTGTTTCGCCTTTACGGCTGGACTTAACATTTTTCTCAGTGTAAAAGCGACTCAATCAGTGGCGTGTGGTGAACTGTTGCAAGGTAAGCTGGTGCTTGCTCACTGCTGTATATTATTAATGCATGCATCAGGAATCAATAGCCACTGTGGAGCCCAAGGGAAATGAATGTATTTCGTATACTCACAGCGAGCAAGCAAGGGACCCATATACACGTCCTTTGGCATAACCTACTGAACTACGCTTTAGTGGTATAAGTGTAAACTAGCAAGCAACACGGTACAGCACAGAGCTAACACCAGCTTGCTTTGCAACAATTCACCACACGCCATTGGACTCAATATAATTCTGTCCAATGAGTATGTCATAAGCACGCCTGAGAAAAGGTGACAGAGTCATCTATTGTCAAGATAAAAAGGCCACAGTTCGGGAAGAAACATTTATAGAAGAATAAATGTGTCAACTAGGTGTTCAAAGCAAGAATATTTCCCAGAATGAAGAAAACCTACTAAACAAAGACGTTCTGGAGGAAAATCAAACACCTCAAAATGAGAACAAATCCAAATATGAAGAAGACGAGGAACAAAAATCTAACATACCAAAACGTTTGAGAAAACCCCCAAACTGGATGGACTATTGCATTAAAGATAACTCATCTATGAAAACTCATTATGAAGATGATGATGAGATCAATGGGGCCAATTCCGAAGAATGGTTTCAAGCAATGAAATATGAAATTAAAGCACATGTCAGGAATGGGACTTTGCTCATAGTCGACAAAAGAAAAGATACGAGTGTAATCACTTCAAATATTATTCTTAAAAACAAATATAAGCCAAATGGGAATTTTGAACTTAAGAAGCAAGACCTGTTGCTAGAGATTTCAATCAGCAGCCTGGACTCGATTACGATATATTTGCACCAGTAGTTCTAATTTAACTACTAGTGTAAATATATCGTAATCGAGTCCAAGCCTTTCAGATTTCTTCTAGATTTGGCAGTTTTAGGAAACTTAAAGCTATATCAACTAGCTGTATCCACTGTCTTTCTCAATGGTGACATTAGTGAAGTCATTTATATAAAAAAAACCTAGCAATTTACAAAGAATTCTTCAGGAAATCTGACTGGAAAAAAATGAAAATGAAGATGACCCTTTACAACCAGACAAAAAAGATGCTGAAGATCTCAGAAGGTCAAAATAAGAAAAAGTATGTTTGCTCAAAAGGGCGCTCTNAAAAAAGATGCTGAAGATCTCAGAAGGTCAAAATAAGAAAAAGTATGTTTGCTCAAAAGGGCGCTCTATGATATTAAACAAGCTGAAAGACATCGGTTAACAAAACTAGACCAGAAATTAAGAAACCTTGGTTTTCAACCATGCCATGCTGACCCTTGGATTTATTNCATCGGTTAACAAAACTAGACCAGAAATTAAGAAACCTTGGTTTTCAACCATGCCATGCTGACCCTTGGATTTATTTACAGGGTTCAGGGGGAGATAGGGTCATTATAGCAGTTTATGTTGATGACTTGATTATTCGATCACCAAAACAAACTAGGATTAATGACATCAAGAAAGAGACTCATGGAAGAGTTTGAAATAATAGATCTAGGAACCTTTCACTATTGCCGTGGTATAGAATTCACACACATGACGAAGGATGCATCACTGTCTCGCAAAAGAAATACGTCGAAGAAATTGTCTGTAAATTTGGAATGAAGGACTGCAAATCTGCTTCATCGCCTTGGCAGACAGGAATTTAATTAAACATATATAGCAATAATGAAGTTATGGATGTTCCATATCAGAGCTTGATAGGATCCTTAATTTATCTATATGTTGCCATAGACCAGATATCACCCTTGCTGTGAGTTATATCAGCCTATTTAACTCCTGTTTTCATAAAGAACATTGATTAGCAATAAAAATGTTCTCCGCTACTTTAAAGATACAGAAACTAGCTCTAACTTTCCGCAAAACAAATCAAACTCTGGTGAGAATGGCGGGCGTGGATTGGGCTTCCTGTCAACATGACAGAAGATCCTGCACAGGTTTTTGCTTCAAATTCGCAGGAACTATTATCAGCTGGGAGTCTAAGAAACAGAAGACAGTTGCTTTATCTACAGCGGAGGCTGAATACGTGTATCTTACAGAAGTTGCAAAAGAGTCTATACGTTTAAAGCAAATTGCAAATGAAATGGGTCGAGACATCAAAACTCACTATCTACAATGACAAATAATCTGCTAAGTGTCCCGCAAAAAACTAAATTATCAGTTTCCGTTCGAAATACATCAGCACTAAGGAATATTTTGTTAAATTAGTTGTTGCTCGAAGATATGTCAAGATTGCCTATCTACCAACAGAGGACATGAAAGCAGATATCGTCACAAAACCGTACGTGGAACAACGTTTGGAGATTTAAGATGCCAATTGGGACTTCAGTGAATTGCTGTGTTCGTAAGAGAGAGTGTTGAAATAGCTGTCTGTATTGGCACTCATTTTTGGCAGTCGTTTTGTCTCTGGAGTTATTGCACCATAGCAACTAATGTTTGTTTTGTAATATGAAAAAAATATTAATGTTCACAGAATAAAAGTATAGAATTTCTACGTTTCAAGTGTTCATTTTAGTTTGTAGAATTAAATCAAATGCTATTAAAACCGATATATGTCTTGGCATTATACACAATTGTAAGATTTATAGAAAACAAACAAACAATTGCTGTTGACGGCAGTAGTACAGGAATTTCATTAAGCACATTACATACTTTTTGATTATTTTGAACACACCAGGACTATTTTTCTTATATTTAATTATTTTAATGAAAACGTTTTTTACTTCAATATTGAAATGGAATGCTTTGTTTATTTGCGGGGAGCTTGGAAAAGTATGTGACATTCTACTTAGATGATAGCCATTTAAATTTTTGGGCGTAGAAAATTTTTGTGTAATGAATATTTTATTTTCCACTTAAATCACTTAGCTCTTCGTGTACTACTAGTAAAATTTCAAAATATTGGGATTATATAATTTATTTCAATTGTTTTTTTATTCAGTTGTGAGGGAAATCACAGGAGATTTATTTGGGAAATTTGGTTTCTAACTTGTTTAATGGGAAATGGTGTTAAACTACCTACATTTATTAAGAAAAAATTCAAGCACCACCAAATATAAAAGAAGTAGCCTGCTACACAATTTTATTACAGAATTTGTTATAATATTGGAATGTGATATAGCTGAAGCCTCAAATATGCTTAGGAATATAAATTCATATATTTGTATTCCGTCATAGCATTTTTTATCGAGCATAGATTGATGTGTAGATATGAAAGTTTGTGTCAGTCCCTATATACATACACATTTACACGTAGATGATCCATTATTAATTGGGGCCGCGGTGGCTGAGAGATTAGCAACCGGGTTCAATCCTCGGCCGGGTCACTCCCGGATTTTTGCATGTGGGAATCGTACCGGACAATGCCGCTGGTCGGCGGGCTTTCTCGGAGATCTCCCGTTTCCCCCGCCCCTTCATTCCGGCGCTGCTCCGTACTCACTTCAATTACCCTCATCGACTCTCAAGACCTCGCTGTTAAGAGTCGCCCAAATCTCTTCTCTCACTCACTATTAATACGGACAGACTGTGTGTGTATGTGTGTGTGTGTGAGAGAGAGAGAGAGAGAGACAGAGACAGAGAAAAGTGAGCACTGATTGGCTTACATACGGAATAGTAAATGGTGAAGTAGGGACAGCAGTTCCAGGGATTTGCGTAATAGTAAGGTATTTTATGTTTCTGGCAGTTTCAAGGTGCCGCATGACCGCATGATAGACATGTGGACGGCTTACTAATCGTTAGATCCAGGGAAAATTTATAATTCTTTCGCGTGACTGAAGGAAGCACAACGGATTGGCAGAAAAAAGTAGTTACGTGGGCGTTTCCACAGTGTTTAGTTGACCGTAATCAAACTTTAACTCACATTAATTCTGCTTTTTCTTTGGTAATTTTTTTAATTTAAATATTTATGACACTACCTGCAACTGTTTATCGCGTTCGAGACTGAGGAGCTCGGGATAGATGAGGGTGACGCTTCCACGCACATCAAGTGCACCATCGATCATTATATTGGTCGAAATCATGTAGTAACGTTCAATACACGGTCGTTGGGTATTTTTGTATGTATTTGAAGCATAAGTTTTGAGATACAGCATTTTGAAGAAGTCGTTTTTCGCCATGTTGGAGTGCTTTAAAATGGGGTTTCGAATGTGCGTGACGTCTTGAAAGCACTCAACAGGCCTCGTCTGAAGTGTGTGTTCTTTTCGTAGATCAGCACATTGGATGCACTTTTAATAGTTTCGTGGAAAAACGTATATTTCAAACACATTGCAACGCAGTTCAAGCGCCAGGTAGGCGGACCCCTTAATAACGACAGGCTCGCGATTAATCATTGAGTTAAATGTAGGTCGTGCGTTCTCCCCATTGTATTTATTTTTATTTGGAAAACCTACCATGCGTGAGATGCAAACAAGTAATGCTCTCACTCTCCATTGTTTATTTTGGCTGGCAGCTGTTCATGGCGCTAAACCTGCCAAACTTCATTCCTTTTACAGTCTAGTTTAATATTTTGCCATTAATTAGGTTGACTACAAAACAAAATAATCACGGAAAAAGAAACTCGCCGCAAATGAGAAAGTAACTACTCTTATTAACTGAAGGTGACAACAGATTGCGATTCCCGGAACGTCATGACTGAGTGCTCGTTTGAGTTTCTTACATTAGTTTCTGTTCCCTTTACTGGTTCCTTGTTGCCTTTACTTTCTTTTGTGTCGTTCCATGTATTGTGGCTTTACATCTGCGTGACTGTGCTCTATATCTATAATCCGTATACTTGGTTTTTATTATTACACTAAGGTCGATTTTTCGTATACAAGTTTTCCTAAAGGTATTTCCTGAATTAAAACTTTAATTATATCCATTACATTTAAGATAGAGTTGTGAAACCGGTACCAAAATGTTGGCAAACTAACCATGTTATTTGATTCAACATGACAACACATCAGTAAGTCTCCACGTGAGCACCCTTGGTAGCACGTAGCATATCTAGCCAATATTAAGTTTCATCATACGAGAGATCGATCATCGATGCAATGACTGCGGATATCCGTTGTTGCACAGTTGCAAGATCTGATACAGGAGTAATGTAGACATTGTCCTTGACATAACCCCATCGAAAAAAATGTAATGGGGTTATGTCAGGAGTGCGTGGAGGCCAAGCTGTCGGGTCATCACGACCGATCCATCGTCCAAGAGAAGTCGTGTCAAGATAGACACGAACCTCCAAATCCCAAATGAGGCGGTGCATAGCACAACAAACAATTGTAACATGTCCAGATACAACGGAGATGTGATTGTGTCCTGGGCGAAAAAGAACAGCCCCATAATTTTGTCATCCAAAAGCGTGCACCAAACATTCACCTTTGGGTTGCCTCTGTTACACACTGGCCCCACACCTGGAGGAGGAGGAGGGGGGGGTCTGGATCCCAAATATGCACGTTATGCGGGATTACTACACCACTGACAAAAAAGGTCGCCTCGTCAGAAAAAACAGCACGTTTGAGCTACCATTATCGTCCTCAATACGTGATAACATTTCGACTGCAAAGTCATACCGACGCGTGGCGTCATTGGGCAACAAAGCCTGAACAATTTGCACTTAGTATACACGAAACAATAAACGTTTGTGTAAGATATGGTATCTGTAATTTACGTGAGGACCAACGCACTGATTTCTTGGGACTTCGCACAAAAGACTGTCCACTGCTTCCACCCTCTCAGCTGAGGTTGATAGTCAACTAGTTCTCGGTGAGTCAGCAACAGATCCTGTGTTCTTGAACTTCTCATACCACAACTTAATGCTCTTGACATCGGGTGGCATCTTTCCATGCGTTGTCTGAAAGTTCCTCTGCACTGTTATTGCAGACCGGGTCTCGTGGTACCAGAGGACACACTGAGGTTTTTCCTGATTTGTGAACATGTCTGGTTTCCTGGACACTGCAACGGCTACACTACAGCCACGCTACTGAAACCTGCAACAAAAATCTTGGTTAGTTTCCCAACATTTTGGCACCAGTTTCACATCTCTATCTTACATATAGCGGATATAAATAAAGTTTGTAACTAAGGTAAGACTTTTCGGACATCTTGTATGTTATTCGTGCTCTGCGCGAAATAACTTGGTTAATCGACACTTTTTTGGGGTTAACAATTTATTTCTATTTTTTAAAAGTTGTTTTCGTATGAGGCNATGTTATTCGTGCTCTGCGCGAAATAACTTGGTTAATCGACACTTTTTTGGGGTTAACAATTTATTTCTATTTTTTTAAAGTGGTTTTCGTATGAGGCTTAACACTGGTTATTTTAAGGGCATGTTTCCATTTTGTTATTTTTTTTCTGCGATCAAAAAAATTGTTCGCTAATTTTCTACATTAGTGTTTGCGCGCATTGAGTAAGCATGATGCATGGCAAAGTCCTCTCCCCATCCTCGACTTTTTCCTTTTCCCATACTTTAATGGCAGCGCTCCCACACTAGGAGAGAATCATATGGGTACAGAATTTCCCAACTTTTTATACTAGCGACGGTTGGCATTTCTGTGGCCTGTTTGCAGTAGAATATATGGTAAATCTTCCATGCTATTTATAGTTAAACACTTACAGTTAAAGAAGTTTGCCGGAAAAAAAAATTAGTGTGGTGCTATTCACCAATTTTATTTTACAAATTCAATTTTTTAAGGGGAAGCTTTTCATATCACCTCATGTAGAGCTTGCTTGAGCAACTTCGTTGAGGGAAAGGCGAAAGACGATAATTGCATCTTCAGTTTGATCCACGTCATGCCTGCCACGTATCCAGAAGGTTGTGGGATACATTCCAGTAGTTTGCATTTTAAGTGGTTTTTCCATCCATGGTTCTGGCTATTATTGTTTGTATGAATCTTCCCATCAGTGCTTCCAATTAAAATTAATATTCTCAGTAACCCTGTTACACAAAATATAAAAAGGGGGGGGGGGATTTCATACTTCAGTCCATTTTCTCCTGTTGCGTATAACGGATCTATGATTTGAAAACTTCTTCCAGGCGCAAGTGAATAGAAGCCTTTAGATCACTCTCAGCATGCTGCTTCCAGCAACGGTCGTACGCGAAATGTCATTAAAAAAATTTACGCGAGTTTTATTAAAGCGACGCCCATCAATGCAGATTAAATGCTCTGTGTGTGGAGATTTCTGTATTTGAAGCACAGAATCGGTGTAACACTACATGCGATACCGGCCAATACGTATAACGGGTATCGACTCTGTGTGCGTGGAGCTATGGAACATAGGCAACAATAATAGCACAACATTTATACGAAATATTTATATAAATTCTGTAATTTTGTCCAGTTACCTACACAGGATTTTATTTTTGGAGGGTCTGAACGTCGATTTCTGAAGTGAACACTTTCCACAATAAGGAAAACACCTTTTCCCGAGGGGCCGCGGTGGCTGAGCGGTTAGCCGACTCGCCTCCCACCAAGGCGAACCGGGTTCAATCCCCGGCCGGGTCACTCCCGAATTTTCGCAAGTGGGAATCGTGCCGGACAATGCCGCTGGTCGGCGGGTTTTATCGGGGATCTCCCGATTCCCTTGCCCCTTCATTCCGGCGCTGCTCCATACTCACTTCAATTACCCTCGTCGGCATGTTAAG
Source organism: Clitarchus hookeri (assembly GCA_002778355.1). Lineage (NCBI taxonomy): Eukaryota > Metazoa > Arthropoda > Insecta > Phasmatodea > Phasmatidae > Clitarchus > Clitarchus hookeri. Next base: position 1,223,827 of record NQII01000047.1, read on the forward strand.
AGCCGCCCAAATCCCTTCACTTACTCACCTTTTCCCAATGTATAATCTACTTTGATTTCAAGTGCACTCTCAAGGAAAACGAATTGCAACTGTTTATTTCAATATATAACTTTCAGTTCGTTTTTCAAAATTGTTACTATATATTTATCTTGTGACTTTTTGGAAGGGTCTGCAATCCTTTAAACTATACCCTCTGTTTTTGGCATATGTACGGCTAGTGTACTGTTTCTTAGCTACGAAGGACACTACTTTGGAAGAGGTACAAACGTTTTAGCGATGTCACAGTTTAAATTACACTTTTTTTTATAGTTCCTGCCATCAGCTTATTCGTAACTCTCTTGCGTGTGCATTGTGATTGGTCCCTTTTGTTGAAAATAGTGGGAAACAAATAGATTGACGTATTTAAGGTATACGCCAAAGTTAATAATATTGCGGTTTCATCAACCTAGCCAGTTTTTAAATGATTGTGATGTTTGTACACTCGTAAATAGTGTCCTTTAACATTTTTTCTTTCAGGCTTGTTTTTAAAGTGAACCGGCGTATCAGTTATTATTCTAATTCTAATGTAATACGGGTTTCTGTGCGTTATTAGAATTTTGGTACCATTTTATTATCGTAATATTGAAACTTTCTCACCATGTATTAAGTTATTCCTCCTCGCCATCCCCTCGTATTTTTATATAACGTAATTTTGAATATTTGGGATGTGATTAAGTTACTACTATTCACCCTCAATACCAACACAAACGTGAAAGACGTTTTCTTTTACCGGATTCCCGATATTCACTGTACACTCGTGAAATGGTCGTACGTGAAAATCCAAATTTTATCGCTACCTCGGAGATGCTATGTCCCATCTCTCGTGCGCCGACTGTAACACCACGCTCAAACTCACTTAAATCTTGATAACCTGCCATTGTAGCAGCAGTAACCTATCTTGCAACTTTTCCAGACGCTTGTTGTCTTATATAGGCGCTGCCGACCGCATCGCGTTACTCTGATTGGTTCCATGCCTCTTATTTGCATACGTGTGTATAAGAGGTCTCCTCACGTATGCTTAAAGTGTGTGTGGCGTTATTCCATAAGTTTATTTATATGTCTGTGTATGTATGCATGTATCATGAATGGATTTAAGCATGTCATATACATACGTGTTTTGTCTTGAGTATCGTAGTTTTACCCCTTTCAGTCAAATATAGCGTGAACATTGAAGCATGAGTATATAGAAGTCTGCCTAAAAATTTTCGCATTAAGCTGTAAATATAATTTTGTGTTGTGTAAAATGTCTCTTTGTAAGTTTGTAGTTTAAAAGTGGGGAGACTAGTGGTTAAACCCTTGTATTCTTGAGAATTACCTTATAGTGTTAACTATGTAGAAAATGCTTTAAAAAAATAAAAAGCGCAGTTTAAGGTTGTAAAGTTCTTAAGTTATACTGTAATTACATATAGTATATCTCATTACGGCTAAATGTAAACAATTGTAACACTCATTAAATCAGGCATAAAATAAACTAGCAATGATTTTTTTTTTGTTTGAGGACTGTTTTTAGTCTAAACTCAAATCACTAATTAGCTAATGGTTGTATTTCCAGCAATTATTAAAATTAAAATACATCAGTTTACTTGAACTCTTATTTTACTGCATACATGTGTGAGGTGGTGATAGAATTTTGAAAAACGTGTCATCATATCCAACTTTTTTTTGTTTACATATTTATGTGACGGTTGTACCTCATGGTCCGAAGCACATTTCAAACTTGGAACTCATTACTATGCAAATTTATGACGCAAATTTTATACCAAACGTTTTTGTCTGGGTATAAAGTTTATGAGTGCAATTCATCTTTAAATACAACATAAAATTAAAATTTGAGATTGCAATCAGAAACCGCGCTGTGTAAGACCTGAATAAAAAATAATTATGTATAAAAAAAACTTTAAAACTGGAAGATACACTTAATAAACAAAGAAGTTGTGAGGATGAAAAAAAATTCAGCGTCTCTTCCCCCTCCCACTCCTTTTTAACCCATGTAATCCCGGTTCACACGCACACATTTTCTAGCCTCTCCCTCTCCTCATCGCAGAATTCACAAAACTGAAAAAAATTACGGAGGCTATTTATCAGAGACTTTGCGTTGAGGGTGTGAATTGCATACAACACTTCATTAAAGTAATATACTCTCATACGGCAAACAGAGCGTGTAAAGAATAAACATTTAAGTTGTGCAATATATTTTATGTACCGTTTGTAACAAATTATAATTGTACAAAAATAGTAACTGAAAATTATTAATTATTTTATCGAAGGAGTCTTAATTTAAGTTTTTATGTAAAAATTTTTGAAATAAAATGTCTGTAAATGCAGATTGTAGAAGTGATGGTTTCCCATTCTGCAGAAAATTTAGCTTTTTTTTTCAATCACATATACATACAAAATCCCACAGTCGCTTCCTAAGAGTAATGATCTTTCCGTAGTAAGTCAACAGTTGAAATAAGAAACAGCGTGGCTTCCTGTATCAGAATAGCTGAAGCTGAAGATGTTTCTTAAAACTGATAATAAGAAGCTTTTGTATGCTTGTATCAGCTACGAAGGCCGCTTTTTGACAGTTGGGTGGCAGGCAGAAAATAATAATCTCTGAATAGGACAGGGTTCGTCAAAACTATTTTATTTCAAATTGACAAAGAAAACAACATGACTTTCATGTGTCTTCAGGTTAAAGGATACGTCGTCAAAACAACACTGGTGCAACTCTAGAACAGTAAAAAAGTGTCATATGTAACTGAGACACACTATAGCTAGACATATTTTCAGAAAAAGCAGTCTGAAAAGGTCATGTTCGGTTGTATTGTTTACAATATGCAGTATGTCGTAAAGTTTCCAGTATTTAGTTAGGTGAAGTGTGATTATATTTTCGTACAAAAACGTGAACATCAAACGTGCTGCAGCGCAGTTCAAACGCAAGGTTAAGCTTTTGACTCGTTGTAGGTGAGGATGCACCCGCGGATTTTTATAATAGCGGTGCGTATTACGTCAGAGTTGAGGTTTTATGTCGTACGATTGCCAACTGAGAAACTAAAAACGACTGGAGGATGGGGTCGAATCATCACCTGTCATGCCAGCTTGCCATACGAGCGTGCGTTGACGCCTTAATGTGCACGGCTATTGAGGACTCACCTGGAATCTAATCGTAAGAAGTACGCGGAATCTTTACTTTGCGGTAACAGGCACTAGTATGACTTCCCACAGACACATACAAGAAGATTTCGTCTTAAAACTCAGTAGTTCAACTAAATTTATTGTAAAACATTCGCAGTGGGTTGTTAGTACTGAAGAAGTAGTAGATAACAAACCACAAAAATTTCCACATGCGTTACAATCAACACAGAAAGATAAACTACAGAGCTTCCAGTACTGCTTATTTATTTTCTGAGCCAACTTCTTCCAGGAACCGTAGCGGAAAAAGATAAGACGTAGACCTCGCTATTGGTTTTGTCAAGTTCTCAGAAGACTGGCGGACGTTACTTAAGACCACGATGCGTATTCTATGCGTAAATATGTGTGACAATTTCACAGAAGAAGCATGCTTCTTTGTTCACGGTTACTTCACACTTTTTTGAAGCCCTGCTAAAGTTATACTTTTCCGCTACACGTAAAAATAAACACTGCCATGTGATTTATGCGTTTTAACTGTCAAATATTAATGCTTCGTTTACTGTTTACAGCTGTTCAAATAATTCTGTCATATTTGAAAAACCATTACGTATGAATGTTCACAATTTAGGCCTATAACCATATTTAGATCACCGTTATGACTTGTAACAATGTCTGTATTGACGATTGTTCTTACGGTTATTATTTTATATTGTTAACATACACTGAAGAGCTAAAACAACTGGTACACCTGCCTAATATCGTGTAGGCCCCAGAGCACGCAGAAGTGCCGCAAGACGACGTGGCATGGACTCGACTAATGTCTGAAGATATGCAGGAGGCAATTCACACCATGAATCCTGCAGGGCAGTCCACAAATCCAATCTGCGCCAATTTGAGAAAGGGTTGCATGTCTGTCACGTTTAATGATTTTCGTCAGTTGTCGTTTGTCCCGTTCTTTCACGATCTTTTTTCGGCCGCAGCGATGTCGAAGATGTGATGTTTTACCGGATTCCCGATATTCACGGTACACTCGTGAAATGGTCGTACGCGAAAATCCAAATGTCATCGCTACCTCGGAGATGCTATGTCCCATCTCTCGTGCGCAGACTATAACACCACGTTCAAACTCACTTAAATCTTGATAATCTGCCATTGTAGCAGCTGTAACCGATCAAGCTGCCGACCGCATTGCGTTGCTCTGATTGGTTCCATACCTCTGTTATTTGTATACGCACGCCTATACCAGTTTTTTTTTTTTACAACTGCGGGAGAAAGAATTGTAATATTTAACCTCTTGTTGTTGACATGTCTTGGGTTATTTGGTTAAAAGGACGGCCTCAGTTGAAATAAATATTAAAACGAAGGAGTAACTCGTCCAACGAAAAAGACAGTAAATTCAAGCACGCAATTCGTGTCGCTTATTTTTTTGTATGTAGCAGCGATAAACTTAAAAGATAGTGGTGACCATTAACACAAATAGGCCCACGGTAACTTTTATTCCGCTCATATTTCTTTGCATAGGTAATTAGTTTTTACTAGGTTTATGTAATTATTTAATTTTTTTGGCTGGACTTAAGTAATTTGTTGGGATTGTGGAAAACATTCAAATCACAGAAACATAAGCATGTTACACAATTGTGTGTCAAACACCTAGGGTAAAGTTACAAAGTGGTTTTGAATAAACAGACGTGCTTTCAAATAACGAATTTCGTCATAAAAACAGCTCACAGTTAAAACTTATAAATTTCGCACATCCAACATTTGCACTTACACGCACGCGCGCGCACACACACACACACACACACACACACACACACACACCGGCCCAGCATGTTACAGTATATTTATTCCTGCTGTGGAAAAACAGATTTACCACAACATCGTAACTTGCTTAGGTTGGTTAAATAAACACAACGTGTACAAACCTGATGTGACAATTTTAAGTATTTTTCGCAAGAAGAAAAATTAACACTTGATTCAACAAGCAACACGCCATATCATATCGCCACTTGTGCCAACTTCGGATTTGAGACCGTCCCGCCAACACATTTAAATATATTATAATAAGAATTTAGAGATTAAAATCTCGTTTCAGTTGTAAATTACAAATTAAAAAATCATTTTTTTCCCTGTAATAAGAATGGCATATGCTAAAATTGAAAATATGTATAATTTTCCTGTTGCTACTAGCAGTGTGAAACTTCCCGAGAGTGAGAGAGGGGGGAAGGGAAGAGAGAGCGGTGAGGGTGAGAGGGAGGGAGTTGTATTAAGGAGGGGAGAAGGGGTAGTGTGTGTTGTGTAAGGGAAGTGGGGGGAAGCTCCGCTGTGCCTATTCAAGTTACTTCCTCGGGCGAAAATAAAAAACGCCATGTCACTAGGGCATATGCACCGTAATTTGTGCTGATATTTTTAACTGTAACAATGAAATATATTTCCATCAGTGCTACCTAAAAATTTTAATATTTCAATGGACAATGTCAACGTTTAATTTACAAATAGCATACCAAAAAAATTGGTTAAAACAATAGACCTACTTTAACTGTGAACTATTTCTTACTAGCCGTTGGCAACACATCGCTGCTCTCACTGTTATTAATTGGTATTGAATATGAAATAAATATTACAAGTTATAGAATATACTTTCTTAAGGTTTCATTTATTAAAAAATATAATACTTTAAAGTTAATCACAGTGTTATATATTTGTGATATACAAGTTATTTTAAAAAAAAAGTCGACATGTTACTCCTAGGGTGTTTTTTCAAAGGTTTGTTTCAAAACATCCAAAGAAAGAAACCTTGTATGGATTATAATTTTCTATGTGCCATGAAGAAATTGTTGATTGATTTAATATATAATTTTGCCACTAATTAGTAAGTATTATTAATTATTATATTTTGTAATTTATTTTCGATTACAATTTGAAGCTGCTACAAATTAACTAACTGTTACTGGAATTCACTACTAAAATACAGCATTTTGCTTGTCAACTGACAGAACATTCGTTGTATCCCATATTGTTGTTTTTATGAATATGGCTAGAGATTGCAAAACAACAAACACTGTGAACCCTAATAAAGCATTAACAAAATCCTTTGGAGAAATACAATAACCTGTGGTCGCAAAAACAAAAATATTCGCACACTTCAATAACAAATACTATAAAAGTGTACATTTGGATTGTAATGTTTTGTATGTACTAGTAACTGCTTCACATCGATGGGATATTGATTATTTTATTTATTTATATACACAGTCGAATCACATTATTATGACCATCTGCTAGAAGTGCCATCTACAGCGCGTAGCCCATGACGTATGGCCCGTGACGTCGGCTGGTGAAGCTGGTATATAATGCGACCGACAGGCTGGCTTTACACAGTGATTTAACTGAGTTGCAAAAAGGGATGATCATCTACTTTCGGGCCAAGGGGGGCAGTATTTCGGAAACAGCAAACATTTGTGGACTGTTCACGTTGATGTCAGAGGTGAATGTCGACTACGACGGTGCGTGAAGGCCAACCGACAGGCTGCAGCGGAACAGCTCACAGTCCAAATCAACCAGGGGACATCCAGACACGTGTCTACCGCAACACTTCAGCGGACCCTTCTGCGAATAGAGCTCCGGAGTAGACGGAGGGTGACTGCACCCATGCTAGCACAGGTGCATCTACGAAAACGACTGGAATTTGCTTGGCAGTATGAGGAATGAACCGCTGCTGATTGGCGACGGGTAGCCTTCTCCGACAAGTCACGTTTTCAGCTGCATAGAACAGATGGACATCAGTGTGTCCGGCGAGAAACGGAGAACCGACACCCTGCATACATTGCTGGACGAACACAAGGTGGTGGGGGCAGTGTTATGGTCTGGGGAATGTTGTCGTCGTGTTAGCCGTCTGTCTCCTCTGTCACGCACCCTTCAACAGTTGTTGGACACACTGCAGACAGCATGGCACCAGATACTCAGAACCTGTCTGAGTCACTGCCAGCTCGTCTAGCTGCTGTCCGTGCTGCGAAGGGCGGTTATTCAGTATACTAGCAGGTGGTCATAATAATGTGATTTGACTGTGTATTAATTAATTTTTTAATTTCTTGGGATATGTTATCCCAAGCACGAGGAAGTGTATCTTATAATCTGTTCTTACCCGTAATGTTGGATTTCCTGAATTGTCCTTCCAAGATTACCGATAGCGTTCAGGTTTGACGATTGTTGCGAAGTCAGTAGTATTTTTACGCGCCTGCTGCCGCATGGGGCGCGACCACTATGCGCGGACTCGGCTTTGTGGGGAAGACCCGCCTCGACCCTTGCCTCCCCCAGGTAGACCCGCTCGCGGGCGGGGCCGGTAGTGATTGACAGTTGACCTGTATTGCTTCACAGTCCCCCCCCCCC
>NQII01000047.1:1243746-1274260 GCA_002778355.1 Clitarchus hookeri
CCCCCCCCCTGGTCGGCTCACGACTATACCAAAGGCAATGAAAAATTAACGCCACGACGCACACAAAGGTAGCAGTCAAGAAGGAAGGTATTAACGAATTACAATTAAAAATGGTACTCCTTGACTTCGGGCTTGATGCGCACTGCTATCAAAACTCAATTTAAAAAACAAGAATGGAATATAGAAATAAGTTTAAGGGGAAACGGCGCCTCAAGGTAGCTGAGCGTACCAGCCTTACAGTAATAACCATACTAGTCTTCTCAGACCCAACAAAGTTCCCGGTGGAACCGGCGCTGGCCTCACACCCTTAGCACATTCTCGGTCCAGTGCCCCCGGGCAGTCACGGACTTAGATTTGGGAAACATCTGGATTGTTTCCCGCCTCCTCGCCCCCGGGCGGAAAGAGCATCGTACGATCCACACTGCAGTCTTTCGTTTCGCTCGTCTCATTTACACACACTTTCTCACACACTACCATTCTCAGACCTTCGGTCTTGTCCGTTACTGAAAACTTTCGTCTTCCTTCCATCATCCAAACTCGTGTTCAGGGGCCATCGCTGGGGTCGTTATCATCGGAGTTCCTGGAACAGAACAAGTCTTATCCAGGAAGTGTCACTATCGGGTAGTGTCATATCTGGAGTTTGGTCAAGGAGCCGCCCGAGGTGAAGTACTAGTACCTGACCACAGTATACCCTCTGAAGGGCTTACCGTAACCGAAGGTACGCCTCCCGTACCTACGAACTGCATCCTTGTAGATCGAGGACAGGTCGAAAACTTCCCCCCGTCTCCAGAAGCACTATTTGAGCAGGCTCAAGAGTGCCTCCTTGTTCGTCGGCAGACCCACCTGGGTGACGGTGAAACTGTCCACGCACTCCATGTGGGGGAAGAGGATCTTCTCACCCCCATCCATCGACCTAACCAGCAGGGCTACTGCTGCCATCAGGATCTTTGGTTCTTCCAGTCTTGAGATCTGGGCTCCTCGTAGGACTTCGTCGTAGAGTTCCCGGGGTTCCTTCGGGTGGGCTCCTAAGGGCCAGGCTTGGACAGAGGCATCGATCATGTTCTTGTTTGAAGGCCAGTCTATGGTGACAGTCCTCTCGGAAGAAGGCACCATCTCGTTTCTCCTTACCTGGGCTCTGAGAAGAGAGAGTTCCCTTGCTGCTCTTTCCTGAGTTACTTCTTCCCTGTCTCGCTCCTCACTCTCCCTTACTTTCCGTGGAGCGTGGACCGCTCTTCTTCTTTGGTCCCTTAGGAGTTTACCCATGTTGCGAGCAACATGTGCAAAGCCCTCCCTTACGAACAAGACTGGATTCCAGGCACAAGGCCATCCATCATTTGGCCCCTCTGGATTTGTCTTAATCGGTATTGTCGGATCCGGGTTTGGGTCTTCCGTGTCAGCCAGTTGCAGGACTGACCCAGTCAATTTTGGCACATGTGCCTGTCGCACAATCGGTGCAGTCTCCATCGGTATTTCCTTTTCTTTCGCTGGTGTTGGGGGCATTGAAGAACGATCCATTTCTGTTTCAATTAGAAACACTGTTGGAAATAAGTGCTGTTGTGGTTCACCTATTTTGGTTTTCATATGTCTCCGGATCGTCTCTGCCCACACCCAGTGTCTGGTTCAAGCTCTGGCTTAGCCACCACATGTCGAATTCTTCGTTCCTTTTTCTTGCCTCAGTCAGGAATTCTAGCACACGAGGCGCCAGCACCCTGTAAGAGAGCATTTCCCGGAGGTCGATCTGTCCATGACTGTCCTCAAAAGAGGTCCAAAGATCCTCGATTTTTGAACAGCCATGTAGGAGATGCACGGAAGTGTCAGCCACCCCGCACACCACACAGTCTGTTTCTTGCACCAAGGCCATCGATGACAACTTCGCCTTGAAGTTCCCGTGTCCGGTCAAGAACTGCGCACTATAGTGGTCTATGGAAAGTCACCTCATGCGCAGCCGCAACAGAACATCGGGAAAGATCCCATAGGTTAGTCTTCCCTTTTCAGAATTTTCCCACCGCTCTTGCCAGGCATCCAGTATTCTTTCCTTCAGTGCCTTTATTTCTTCTGGGGGGATAGAGTCCGCCCATTTCCTTGTACTGATTACACCTCTCTCTTTTATGAGTACGTGCAAAGCATCGTTAGAAGTTGTCCTGTATGCCTTGGTGGGGGCAAGTAACGCAGCACGCTGCGCACTTATCACCTTTCTCCCAGCGTGAACCTTTTCAACCTCCGGGTACCATAAGCATGCAGCGTATGTCGCCACTTCCAGGAAAACTGACCGGTACATCAGTTTCAAGGTGTGGTAGCCAGTCCCCAGTTTACAGGTGCAACAGCTCTTAGTCGGTGGAACATTACAACGGCCTTGTTCACAGCATAGCGAACATGGCCATGGAATGCGAAACGGGGTTTGTAACACAACTCTCGGGTACTTCATCTCTTGGACGAGTTTTACAACTCGTCATTCGAAACGAACCACTGGCTTTCTCTGAAGGTTTCCTTTCAGTAAGATCCCATTAATTTTCTCTACAGATAACTTCAACTTGAAGTTCTCTGCCCAGGTTGCTATTGTTCTCAGAGCACTTTGTCTTCTCCTCCGTGGAAAAAAAAAAACACGTTAATTAGGTAAATCAAGAACAAGCGGCCAAAGCAGAAAAAAATGTTTGTCTCCAATAATAATATTTAAAAAAAAAAAACCCAGACTGCATACCTTGGTGCATGTTGCGTATAACCTTATAAATACTTATGCCGACCAGGAATATGAGCTGAAGCAACCCTTGACTACCCCGCAGAAGTGAGCGACCTCCAAGTGCCAGGGCCGGTATGCATACACAAATTCACCCCCTCTTCCAGCGCGACGCACACTCCCCTGAAACGTGCGGCGCAAGGTTCATCGGCAGCGAAGGGGGCGAAGCCAACTCGAAGGAACAGTCTCACAATCAATTGAGGCCTAGCTCAAGGTTTGTCCGCCGAATATGCAGCTCATGGTGGCATCGGCGGCGGCGACGACTGGGGCACCGGATTACACTCAGTGGCGGAGAAATTTTTGCACCTTCAGAGCTTAGCACCCATAACTGTTCAGTTCAAGCAAGTTCAAACGACGAATAGGGTAGCGTGCGTACGCCACATTACTATAGCAAGGACAACATAACGAATAAGCATAATTACGAAATGCACCACTTCATGAACTACAGGCGTATGCTAAAAAATATTTAGCGGTTCATCATATACCTACAGTGGCTCACATTAATATTCGGCCACCGATGATTATCGCAGTTGTATGGCCTTATGTTACATTAGTAATGAAGATAAACATAAAACATATTGCACCATCATTCTTGTGTGCTGTAAATGAAATGTAATAGTAGCCAATAACTGAAATGAGCAGTGTAAGTTAATGAAACACAATATTTTGTCCTCGCGTGCTTCATAAGTACGCCACTTTAATATTCGGCCAGTTGTGGTGGACGCTTGGCACATGCATGATGCACATTGCGTTCGTATCTCGTGTCATTCCGTGCACGCTCTCTGCACTGAGAAGTTGTATTGGGTAGCTCTGTTGGCTGCGTCAGTCAGGAAAATGTGACGTAGGGCAGGAATACGACGTTTGAACAGCGGCAACTGGTCATTTTTCATCATTCAAAGAAGAAATCTCAACGAGAAATTGCGGAGCACTTGAATCTGCCGAGGTGCACTGTTGGAGACATCATAAGAAGGTTTCAGAAGGAAGACAGAATAGATTTGGTACCTCAAAAACGACAGCCAAAGAAACTAAGCGAGAGAGAAGAACGTCTAGTATTCAGGAAAATAAAGAAAGGTCCGAAAATTAGTGCTTGCAAACTTACAACGGAGGTACTCAATGAATGCGGAAAGAACGTCCATTCAGAAACCATATGACGAGTTATCAGGAGAGCAGGATATAATGGCAGGATACCTAGAACTAAGTGTTGGTATTCCGTAGTTGGTATCAAAATAAATACGTCTAGTGGCGCCATCTATATTGAACTGTAACTGTGTATGTGCTAAAAAGGAACAAATAAATCAGTCTGTTGCGGAAGCTTGACGTGTTTCTATCGGTTATGGGCAATCCTTTTTTACGTGATTTTATGAGTTTAAAAGTTGTAATAGTGTAACGTCAATTCGCTGAAACAGGAGTTTCGCGGCTCATAATTTGTTGGTGTTAGAAGGCATGGAACACTACATCATGGCGGTGCCTGACGTCGAATTGNGGCTCAAAATTTGTTGGTGTTAGAAGGCATGGAACACTACATCATGGCGGTGCCTGACGTCGAATTGAAGCCGGCCGATGACGCCAAGATGAAGGCAAAGTTAATTTTCACGATCGATTCCGCGCTGTATGTGCATATCAAGAATACCAGGAGCTCGGCAGAATTATGGACTAAGTTGAAGAACATGTTCGATGACTCAGGTTTTTCTCGAAAGATAACTTTACTTCGCCATCTGATATCTATCAGACTTGAAGATTGTGACTCAATGACCACCTATGTCACGCAAATGGTAGACGCAGCACACAAGTTAAATGGCACAGGTTTTAAAATNACCACCTATGTCACGCAAATGGTAGACGCAGCACACAAGTTAAATGGCACAGGTTTTAAAATCAGTGATGAGTGGTTGGGATCGCTATTATTGGCAGGTTTGTCAGATCGTTTTTCTCCCATGATTATGGCAATAGAACATTCGGGTATTTCGATAACTGCTGACGTCATTAAGTCAAAGTTACTTGACATGGAAGTTTCCCATGGAAATGAAACGACAGGCGGCACTGCGTTTGCTGCGAGAAATAAATTTCATTCGGGCAACACTAGAACAAGGCAATATGGCGCGCCGACGTCAACATCGAAAGTAAAGGTGAGTGGATCAATACCGATAACATGTTATAAATGTAAAGAAGAAGGACATTATCGCAATCAATGCCCGTTGTTAAAGAAAAGTAATTGTGTATTTAATGTTGTATTCCTTAACGGAAAGTATAACAAACATGAATGGTACGTCGACTCGGGAGCAAGTGCACACATGACGGTAAATAAAAACTTGGTTAAACGCATAACATCAACGCCATGTTTACCAGAGATTGTTGTTGCCAATGACTCGAAGGTGCCAGTGTTGTGCTCCGGAGACGTTGACATTATTTCGGACACTAATTACCACATTACAGTGAAAAATGTACTATGCGTGCCCAGTTTAACAACAAACTTGTTGTCTGTCAGTGAGCTTATAAAGAACGGGAATCGTGTCGTATTTAAAGCCAATCATTGTTACATTAGAAACAAGCATGATGTGTTGGTGGCGACTGCAGATTTAACCGAAGGTGTTTATAAGTTGAGGATAAAGTCGCAAGGATGTTTATTAGCTACTCCAACTGCAAGTGGTGGGCTGTGGCACAGGCGGCTAGCACATTTAAACAGTCAAGATATGAACAAGATGAAAAATGGACTTGTTGATGGATTATCTTATCCTGACGATTATGAAGTGACACAGTCAGATTGTGTGACCTGTTGTGAAGGGAAACAAACAAGGCTACCTTTTTCACATGTGGGTGAGCGCAGTAGTCAGAGCCTACATCTAATACACACTGATGTTTGTGGCCCCATGGAGGTCAGTTCACTTGGTGGTGCTCGTTATTTTCTTTTGTTTGTTGACGACTTTAGTCGGATGATATTTATATACTTTTTAAAATATAAAAGTGAAGCTTTCACTAAGTTCAAAGAATTTAAGTCATTAGTTGAAAATCAACAGAACAAGAAAATAAAGATATTGCGCTCTGATAATGGACTAGAGTTCTGCAACAAAGAGTTTGATTCGTATTTGAAACAAGAAGGTGTAATACATCAACGAACAAATGTGTACACACCTGAACAAAATGGTTTGTGTGAGAGAGCGAACAGAACTGTTGTCGAGAAAGGTAAATGTTTATTATATGATGCAAAGCTGGAGAAAAGATTTTGGGCTGAAGCAGCCAATACAGCTGTTTATCTTAAAAACAGATCCGTTGCTTCAGGATTGCATGATAAAACTCCTTATGAAGCGTGGTATGGGAAGAAACCAACTCTTAGTCACATTCGTTTGTTTGGGAGTATGGTGATGGTTCATGTTCCAAGAGAAAAACGAGCAAAGTGGGACAAGAAATCCAAACAGCATATACTTGTTGGATATGCGGACAATGTCAAGGGCTATAGAGTGTATGATCCAAGCAGAAATACAGTCAGCACTAGCAGAGACATAGTTGTGATGGAAGATAAACTTGGTATGGAGGAAACAGTTGAAGATCCTGCGACTTGGATTCCGACTGAAATCATACCAGAGCAGCATGATCAGAGCTGTGATTCAGTGGGGGAATGTGAACACAATGATTCAGAATCACAGAACTATTCATCAGATTATGCTGACGGTAATGAAACATTAACCGCACGAGAGAGTTCATCCGAGGAGCGTCTAGAACCAGTGGTGGCTGTTCCAGATCCAGGTGTTACAGTTGGAAGCAAGCGCGAAAGGAAACAACCGCAGCGGTATGGCTTCAGTAACATGTGCCTTTCCAGTACTGTTCCAGCTGCAGGTGAGATTATGTTTGCAGAGGCTATTGAAGGGCCAGAGAAAGATCAGTGGAAGCAGGCCATGGAGGAGGAGCTACAGTCATTTGACGCAAATGATGCTTGGGAGCTGGTGGACAATCCAGGTGATGTGTCAATTGTGAAGTGTCGATGGGTGCTAAATAAAAAACTTGACTTTGACAATAACGTGCGCTACCGTGCTAGGCTTGTAGCAAAGGGATTCACACAGAAGCCAGGTGTAGATTATACTGACACTTTTTCACCAGTTGTGAGGCATTCCACATTACGGTTGCTTTTTGCTTTAAGCGTAAAGATAGGTATGGACATTACTCATCTTGATGTAACTACCGCATTCTTGAACGGTCATTTAAAAGAAGACATTTATATGTCAGTGCCTGAAGGTTTTGTAAACAAAAGTCATGGTAAAGTTTTAAAATTAAAGCGGGCCATCTATGGATTGAAACAATCATCTTTAATGTGGTACCAAAGAGTTAAAGATTTATTATGTAATTTAGGTTTTAAAAACAGTGTTTGTGAACCATGTTTATTTTCAAAAATGTATGATGATGTAAAAATCATTATTGGGCTTTATGTTGATGATTTCTTGATTTTTTCAAATAATGATTTAGAGACACAGAAATTAAAGCATGTATTAAGTACAGAATTTAAATTAAAGGATTTAGGACCCGTTAGGCAATATTTAGGCATGAGAATAAATATGGACAGGAAAAGGTGTATTATTACTGTTGATCAACAACATTATATTGAACAACTTTTGTCTAAATTTAATATGTCTGATTGTAAACCTATTGATACTCCAATTGAGTCTAAACTAAATATAGGTAAGCCAGAAAAATGTGAACCTAACATTCCTTATCAAGAACTAATTGGAAGTTTAATGTACTTGGCGGTGTTGACTAGGCCAGACATAGCATATTCAGTTAGCTACCTTAGCCAATTTAATAGTTGTCATAGCGAAGTGCATTGGAACTATGCTAAAAGGATACTAAGATACTTACAAAGTACTAAACATTATTGTTTAAAATATAGTAATACTGATCTAGACTTAGAAGGTTTTGTTGATGCCGATTGGGCGAGTGATGCTTTAGATAGAAAATCCTATACAGGCTTTTGCTTTATTATGTCAGGATCAGCTGTTTCGTGGCAGAGTAGGAAGCAACAAACAGTATCACTGTCCAGTACTGAGGCAGAGTACACTGCTCTCTCAGAAGCATCAAGAGAAGCTGTATATTTAAGAAAGTTATTGTATGAACTTACTGATAGTCATTGTGTAATTCCTTTGCATTGTGACAATCAAAGTGCATTGAAACTGGCCACAAATCACCAGTGTCATAATAGATCCAAACATATAGATGTAAGATTTCACTATATAAGAGATGTTGTTAGAAATAAATTTGTTAAAATTAAATATATTCCCACTGGGGAAATGCCTGCTGACCTGCTGACAAAGGGGGTATGTTTATTAAAACATTATAAATTTATGAACAAGATAGGTATTGTGCCTATGTTATCCAAATAACTTGCTTATTTCGATAAGTGGGGGTGTTGGTATTCCGTAGTTGGTATCAAAATAAATACGTCTAGTGGCGCCATCTATATTGAACTGTAACTATGTATGTGCTAAAAAGGAACAAATAAATCAGTCTGTTGCGGAAGCTTGACGTGTTTCTATCACTAAGCCTTTCATTAATGAGGCAAATAGAAGTAATGACGTTCGCAAAAGACCACGCTGACAAAGATGAAAATTGGTGGAATGATGTTGTTTTTGCTGATGAAACGAAATTGAATGTGTTTGGTTCAGATGGCAAGGTAACAGTATGGCGCAAGCCAAATGAGGAGCTAAAACCTGGGAACATACAACCTACTGTTAAACACAGTGGCGGTAGTATTATGATCTGGGGCTGTATATCTACAGCAGGTGCTGGAGAGGCTGTACGTGTTGATGGAACAATGAAAAAGGAAGACCATCTCAACACCCTGACAGCAAACCTACACAAGAGGGATGATAATCTGGGCATTAGGAACACGTTTAAGTTCTACCAAGATAATGACCCAAAACAAAAGTCATACATTGTCAAGACCTGGCTTTTGTATAACTGTCCTAAAGTCATTAATACGCCTCCTCAATCACCCAACCTAAATCCCATAGAAAATCTGTGGCATGAACTCAAAAGAAGACTGCGTATTACAACAATTAGGTCCACAAAAGAATTAGAGAAAAGGTTCAAGGAATGATGGAGTAAGATTGGCTCCGAATGTACAAGGAATATAATTGCTAATATGCCACTTCGCCTGCGAGAAGTAATTAAAAAGAATGGCCATGCTACCAGGTACTAAAAAAACTGTGTGTTTAGTTTTCAAAGAGGTTTATGTTTGTGTTTGAATGATGATGGCCTAATATTAAAGTGGCGTACTTATGCAGCATGGGATGACAAAATCATATTGTTTGTTAGTTGCATTGCTCATTTCCGTTATTGGCTACCGTTATATTTCATTTGAAGCACACAAGAATGATTGTGCAATATGATTTATGTTTATCTTCATTACTAATGTAACGTCAGGCCATGAAACTGCGATAATAATAGGTGTCCGAATATTAATGTAAGCCACTGTACATATTTCAATATAATTTTTTTCCTTCCAGAAAACTCTCCTCCACATGTAACAAAAAAAATGCTAGACTTTTCACTGGACTCTAGATAATAATTTTGGAAAATCCACTGAGCTGGCAACATTTGCCAGCTAGTTGCGAGTGGAAGGAGTTTGTGAATGCTCTTTCAGTTTGACGTCACGGCCAACAAATAAATTGTGCATGCAGAACTTTTCACGGTGCCATTACGAATGCGTAGGACCGATAAAGAATTAATGTGGTACTAAGTTATTTTTAGAGTCACGTGTTTGACTTTTGCAAAAAATAACACGTCACCATTTTCAACACACAAAGTATAACGACTTACAAAACTCGCCAGTCTACTGTTTCACATGTGTGATCAAAACATATGTTGGGTAAGCAGTTCGTGAATACGTTGTTGATGCTCAACGCAGGCCATGTTGCAGCTAAATTCACTATTTCACTATTATAATCTGTCGCGTTCTGGTATTTATTATTTTTAATTTCTCAGTTAATTCCTGGAATATCAGTTAACGACGCATAATGTTTAAGGACCCATGGGCATAGCCACACGGGCGCCAAGTTCTTGTTTTATAGAAAAAAGGGGGGAGGGCAAGTCTCAAACTTTCTGTGACAGTGCCCATGTTCACTTAAATCTTATCTCTTTCCGTTCTTCTCCCCCTCTCTATCATATTGTGCTTTGTGTGTGTGTGTGTGTATATATATGTGTGTGTGTGTGTTGTGTGTGTGTGTGTGCAGTGTGGTTATACACGTATGCAACATTTATCTCATGTGTATATATATATATATATATATATATATATATATATATATATATATATCTCTGTGCAATGCGGTTATACACGTATGCAACACTTATCTCATGAGGGTCGAGTTCGTAAATGTTTTAATAAAATAGTTTCTTCTTAAATATTGCTGTTTTTGTTACGTAAACACCTATAAACAAGATACAGGTTGTTCGAAAATTAAACGCCTAAACTGCGGGAGGTGATTCCTTACAAGAAATAAAGTGAAAATGTATAGGACACCATATACCTAAACAGAATATTANTCGAAAATATATAGGACACCATATATCTAAACATAATTATATGAACCTGTGAAAATTGGGTTTTGAAAACTTATTTTCGCTGAATGCCTTGTACTTTCTGCCAGCGGTAGGGATGGCGGCGATTTACCCACATTACGTCCCACACGGTTGAATGGGACAGGCCCATTTGGCGCGCTATGGAGCCTGTACTAGTGGAGGGCATGTCGTTCTTGTGCTGACGTATCACTTCCTCAAGCCGAGCAGTGCGTACAGACCGAGGACGGTCAGCATTACGTACGCATGTGTGTCTGCATCATGGGAAACGTAAGTCACCTTTTTTCTGCTGTCTCTGTAGGCGTTGTACAAAGCATTCTGCAAAAATACGTTTTCATAACCAAATTTTAATAGGCTCATATCTCCTTTAATATCCCGTTTAGGTATATGGTATCCTTGTATATTTTCGACTTTATGTTTCATAAGGAATCACCTCGTGCAGTTTGGGTATTTTATTGCCGAATATCCTGTATATTTTGAAAAGAATAAGGCAAACGGTTTACCGTAAGTTTTAATTACTTATTACAAACTAAAGTGTTGACCAACCACTGTTTATCAACCCAGGGGAGGCGGCCCTGTTGGTTTAAAAGTGGTGGGGCGACCCCCCTCCCCCTCCATGACACTTGTTTAATTAGCTTAACTACTTAGTTCCTAATAGTATCACCAACCAACCACGCGTGTTCTAGAGGTTACCAAAAGCCTTGGTTTGGATAGTTTTCTTGTACATAAATAAACCTAAGGGCCCGCCTACCTGGAGCTACATATTTACCCCGTGTGACGCAGCGAAGCTATCACACTGACGGATACAAAGGGTGGGCAAAAGGAGGAATTTACCCTCCCAGGAGCCCATTATCCAGGATGATTCTTTTTAAACTTTGTCCGATACAATAAAGTATTCTCGAAAGTTTTTACGAATCAGTACAAAGTTATGTCTGTTTACAAACTTTATTCTCCATGCAGCGGTACTTTTTTCTTTCGCTTTTGATAATGAGCCAGTAATTATAATAGCATTTTGCTAACAAATTTTTAAGAGGAGGAACAATAATGTACTAAGTGTTGATCACTGCCGATTAAAAAATCCTGATTAGGAGAATTCGAAATAAGTGAAGAAAACACACAATGCGATTCCTCCTCCAACTGAGACCACCTATGCACGCGCGTCAAGTGCGCCATCGCCACTAAGCGCAAGGCTCTGAATCCCCGTGCAGTGTTCTCGTCCTGTGTGTATCTATGGAACTTTGGAGCGGTTATCCTATCAGTTTATTGGTGGAACGTTTGTTGCAAGGTTCAATGCAGGCCGCTCGAGAACTTTCTTATGTTTCTGAACCGAATATTTTCAGATACAGCGCTTTGAAAAACCGTTCATATCTACGTTGGGGTGCTCCGAAATGGTGTTTCTAATGTGCGGCGACGTCTTCGAAAGCACTCAACAGGCCTTGTCTTAAACGTGTGTTCATTTCGTAGATCAGTGCGTTGGACGCACGTTTCAACAGTTATGTGGGAAAAAGTTTATTTCAAACACACTGCAATGCTGTTCAAGCACCTCGAAGACTGGAGTCTTAATTTCGCCTTGCGAATTTTTTTTCTTCCCCAGTTAGACGCTACTCCAAAACCATACGTGGCGGTGAATCCGCTAGTGTGGCAAAACAACAAATTACGTATTGCGACACAAGATTTCAGCCTGCAGTGTATGAGGCTGCTATGATTACATTATATTGGACCTTTATTATGCATACTAAAAAGACCCCGTGTCCAGTCGAGGTAGAAAATTTGAGTTTGATGACCCTACCTCGCTGATGCCCGTTTTTGGTGCGTGAACCCTTTCCGTCTTAGTGTCAGCGGATGCGATACTCGGACAGCATGCTTATGTGATCCGAACTGTAACAGTGAAGGAAGACATCGTCCAAATACAAGTTCATTCCTTGTATATAAAAAAATACATGTGTAGGTGTTACTGCACACTCTTAAATTGCTACAAGCTGTTGAAGAAGTAAAGTCATATATCAGCTAAATGACTTATGTTATGGCAGTTCTGGGGTCCAGCCCCCCNCCCCCCCCACCACTAAATTGCTTTTTGGGACGGGCTTTCGAGGTGGAGTCGTAGGCGTCTGTCGCCCCCCCAGGGATGACATAGAGTGGGACACTAAGATGGAACAACAACGGCGGAATGCAGGTGCAGGGTAAACGGGAGTTCCCCGAGAAAACCCGCCGCGCACCGACAACGTCCGCCATGTTATCTACGGGCAGAAATCTCCGGGAATCTAGCGTGGATGACCGTGTTGGAAGACCGGCGTGGTATAAGTCAATTCACTGTTACTTCCAACTTTTCTGTAGCCTTGCTGTAGTTCTACTTTCAGGCTATTCCTCCGCCTCATGTAAACAAAGCTTAACTAAGCCTAGACAATTACACCAAAGATACAACACACCGCAGTCGTGCGCACTCAGTTTAATATTATTTTGCATGAGAACTATTTCTTGCTAAGCATTACCAACACGCCTATTTTATCTCTGTTTTCATATTAATTATAAATTAAATATTAAAATTCGCAAATAAAATATAAATAAAAATTCAATTTAACCAGAAATAAGATAATTGTATGTTAAGACAGGTATAAAACGCCTATGATTCATGATATTTAGTAAACAACCTAACACTTCATACATGGGGCGATTGTTGAAAGGTTAGATTTAAAAAATGTGAAGGTACTGCGAATAGACTATAGGGCTACTAACTCCATAAGCTCACTTTATCGCCAGTACGTGCAAGGCACTGATTTGGTGTGCAGTCTTCCCGCTGTCTGTGTGCGACTATGAGACATCAAACGGCGAACATAAAGGATGGTAAACAGTAGACCTACCGCTTTTAAACGTGTGTAAATCGACCAAGTTTTTTTTTTTTTTTTTTTTTTTTTTTTACGAAAGTTACATTTGAAACTGTCTAGTTAGAGGTACTGTGTCGCCATTTGATTAAGCTGCATTATTTGACCAACAGTGGCAAGTGAATGCACGTGCTGCAGAAACATAACAACGCACTGTACGTTCAGCGATTGTTAGAAATAACCAGTGCGGGAGGCCGTGCACGACGTCCGGCACTCGCACACACACGACTGGACAGGCCACCACACATGACAGTGTTGACGTGCGACGATTTCCTGCAGAATTGCCGAGGCGATAACGCAATGCAGACATGAGCAATGCAGACATGAGCAATGGGACAGACGGCACTGGACGGCAGTCAACATGTTGTTTGATCAAGTGGTGATACTGTACCTCTAATTAGACAGTTTCAAATGTAACTTCCATACAAAACTGGTCGAGTACACACACATTTTAAAAGGGTAGGTCTTCTATGCACTAACCTGTATAGAGACCTTTCGCGGTAAAGTGAGCACTTTCAAAGGCCCTCTAATTTGGAATAATAGTCAATAAATGTATTTTACTTTAGCCTTAGACGTTAACTTCAGAGTGCTGTGTATTATACACACTGTGATCATTACTTGCATAGCAATATTTATTTTAAAAGGCGTGTAAAGGATAAGAAATATCGGAAAATAAAAGTAACTAGGGCCTCAAAAGTGCTCACTTTACCGTGAACAGCCTATATATTACTGTATATCGTTAGTGAGAAGTCTACAGCGAAGCCAATTCAGTCCGTCGTAGTTTCGGGTGGTATCCGGTTATCAGCAGTCCGAAAAGAAATTTTTGGCTGTGTTGGTTGACGCCAAAATAGTGTTGTTAATATGCGAGGTGTTTTGAAAGGTCCGTTACCTTTCGTTTGATGATTTTGTTGTTCTTTTTTGGAAATAATCTTGCTTTCTCGACGTGTACTACACTACGAGAGAATTTTTTTTTACGTGCGTTTAGGTCTGTGTAAGTGAGTGCAATGTCCAAACAAGTACAGTTAACCGAAAGAAAAGGCGTCTTCCAACACTCTAGAAAGATAATTTTATCTGTGACTAAGTGTTAAAGTGAACGACGTTGAAAGGGCAGAATGAAGTAATGGATAACAGGCAGGAAGAAAAGCAGAAACTTTTGTTTTTTCAAGTTGCCAAGTACAGTACAACTGGGGAGTGACTTATTAAATCGATTGTTGTTGATTGCAGGTAATAAAGGACTGTCCAGAATAGTGTAAACGGCCATCGTTTTCGCCCCGTGTAAACAAACGGGCCGGACGATAAGGTCCGTGTGTTTTCGCACGTCTGAAACGCGCTGCCGCCGTTATATTTTATTTTATTCATGGCGTTACTTCTCGTCGACAGTTTCGTCATTAGACACGGGAACAACGGCTCGGATAGTTAGGAACGGGGAAGGAATGTGTCATAGCTAAGGTTTATTCTACTCAGGTTGGCAAGAAAACGAGATTTCCTTATGGGAGAGTTTAAGAAACATTTCAGCCTCTAGGCGCGTTGGTGTTCCAAAGCGGCCGCTTTTTAGTTGTGGAAAATGAACCAGTTATGTTTATTTATGTGGAACAATTTGTTTTTTGGATCGAATTAGGATATATACTTGCCCGTGTCAAAATATTGAGTACTGACTTTGTTTTGTAACTATGCACGCCTTCCATGCTTACGAGAGTAAACAGTAAAAAATAATCGTGTTTGGCGTTAAGCTTTCGTTAACACTCTTGTTAAAAAAATTTTTTCAAATGTCAGGGAGAAATAATTTAGCTGTCATCAAAAGTGAATTTTCAATTCGGTTGTTACATTTAAATTAGGTAACTGTTAATCCAACGTTTTGTTAAACCCTGTCTTACAATACAATGTTAAACGACATGTGGGCGTACGTATTTCGTTAGATTGTCTTTGTATGATGGAAAAACTTTATTATTTACGTATATCCCAGTTGTCGCGCACAGAACTGCGCTCCCGAGGCAGCCAGCGCTCATTTGCGCTTTTGAGGCACTAAAGTTGCGGGTGCAAGTGGCCAGCATATTCCGTACCTCATCACGTCTACGCGTGGATGCACTACAAAGTGGTAGTCCTCTATAATTTAACCACACTACTTAGAGCGTTATACAGTTACCACAAAAAGAGTATCCATACAGCACCTGTCTACCTGATAATCTTTGTTCATATCAATAAACTTAAACACATCTCAACAAATTAATTACAACTTAACGAAACATACATATTCACAGCACAATTAATATGCAACGGCCAGTACAAAATCTACAGAATAATAAAACATAAAGTGTGGCTGCCAAAAAAGTATTTATGCAGTCATGGTTCAACAGCAAATGGTATATATTTTACATAAACCTGGCTCGAAGTTAAAGTGTTAACGTGATTAGAGTAGTGTTGGCTTGCAGATCTAACATGATAGCTTGCTGTATATGTAGAGTACCCACCTCAGTACTAGCTGTAATGGGGCGTCGAAAGGGTGAATAGTCCGAAGCCGTGTAATAGCTCAAAGTATCTTTGTATAAACAAGGCAATAGTTACCTAAAAATCGCTGCCACAGTTCATTATAATTTCTACACAGTGCAGTGTATCGTGTGCAAGTGCAATAACACAGGAAGTACAGAAAACAGGGGGAGATCACGACGCCCTCATGTCTTCTCTGCAAGAGATGAACGTGATTTGCTCCGACAAGTGAAGAAATATCCACGAGTCAGTGCTAGAATTATCGTCGATGATCTGCAGACACGTAGAGGGAAATACGTCTGTATACAAACAATTGCCAACAGAATCCGTAATGTTGGGTACAAGGCACGAACTCCGCGAAAGAAGTTCTACATCGGTGAGGTCAATAGGAAGAAGAGCTTGCATTTTGCTCGTTGGACGTGTCGATAAGGAAATATATTTCTGGGAAAGGGATATATTGACTGATGAGAGTAAGTTTCACGTATTCGGGTCAGATGGACCAGAACGTGTTTGGAGAACACCTAATAGTGAATTGCATCCTCAAAACACAACCCCAACTGTCAATCATGGTGGAGGAAATGTAATAGTTTTGTGTAGTATGGGTTACTCTGGTGTAGGAGATCTGGTTGTGATTAAAGTTAACATAATGCACTCGGTTATATCGACGTATTGAAAGGTTATTCGAAAGAAAGTGCTTCAAAGTTAGGTCTAGAAAACAGTTTCATTTTCCAACAAGACAGCGAATCGAAGCACACGGCTAGAAAATTAGAGTGTGTCTACTATATAAACGTCAGAGAATCGACACTGCCACAGTCCCCGGGTATAAATACCATAAACCCGGGTATAAATACCATAAAAATTCTGTAGGTCCTATTGCACGGAAAAGGGAGAAAAACTAAGTGCACCTCCAGGAACAAGTTAAGATACTTAAAGAAGAATGGAACAAGATAGGCGAAGAAATAACCAAGAAACTTGTATAATCAATGCCTAGGAGACTGCATGCCTGGAAGACTGCGAGCTGTAATCAACGCCAGTGGTCTCCACGCTGAAACTTTATTTTGTATTGGATATGGACACCAATTTCCCTTTAACCATGGCTGTATGAATACTACTTGTGATTACTGTAGTAAAAATAAAAGTATGCTCTGTGTCGCTGTGTTGCTACCAAGTTTCTGTTCCTGAATTTTCGTACCTAAATGTTATACAAAAACACCCGTTTTATAGTTTTAATTCTTGGGGGGAAAAATACATTCTGTGATTATCGGGTAACTGAGTAAAACTTATTTTTTAATTTTAAGCTTTGCACACTAGCAGTCCAGAAGAACAGCCACCTTAAGCGAACGATGTGGATACGATTCCTTGCCAGGGCACGGATTTTCAGCTCCTATCTGGGGATGCTTATTTTAACAGTAGTCTTCAAAGTTGTTTCCTAGTAATCAGCATGTTATTTTCTATCATTGAAGTATCATACTTACCCTTATTGTTTTTCCCTTCAAGAACATTTTGTTTGGTCTTCTTCTATCTACTAGACTCCAGCATGGTCAGTCGCGGAAAATTTGTAGTTCTACTGCGGGCGAAATGAGTTCCGTAACTTTCTTTAGGGTGAAAAGGGCCCAAATTACTTTTTTGTCATAGTATTTCAAAAAATTCCTTGTGAAATTAAGATTTATGGAAAGGAGAAATAATATTTTGCAACATTTTTATTTACAATAGAATTATAAAAGCTTTTTTTATATTTTTAAAATTAATTTTATACTAACTACGTATGTCATGTTTCGACAAACACTTTTTCGAAAGCTGATGTGGATTTATGGACGTACTGCAGATAACTGTTAGGCTTTTTGGGTTATGATGTAAAAGCATTAAGTTCAACTTGGTTTTACTTTTAAGGTTGCTCAAAATTTTGAATTATCAGATGTTATGACTCGTCACACAATTAACTTAATCGTATATGGCACATTCGTAGTAGGTAGCAGAGCCAGGCTAAAATGTCCATTACATAGTGCTGCCAAACTAATAATGCTCGTGACGATTAATTCCCTTGCATGCTATTTGGCTGTATGACGAGGGTGAGGAATTCAACGAGCGATAGCTTAGAATTAATTTTTCATTTGATTAATCAATTTTGTTTGTTGAATTTTGGTGGCTACCAACAAGCAGTGCAATTGCGATGCCAGTATGTTGTATGTATATACACTCTAAATTCGGATCAGTGGAAAACCACAATTCCCAGTGAAATTCAACTACTCGAACCAGTGAAGATGGCTCCACTTAGAACAAGCAGAAAACCACGAATTGTGTCAGTGAAACAATTTCACCGATTGAATAAGTGACGGCCAACTGCAGCGGCGAATTAAATATTGTTTTTATTGAATTTAGTTAAATAATTACGAGAAATAAACATATCTACCGTAGTTTACTATTTATATTGCGCAATTTATCATAATTTAAAAAACTACAAAAATCTTCGCAGGTGGTCGGGATTGAACTCTCACTCGTTTACCAATTCGCTTTTAAACCATTACCTTATATATTATTTTTAAGTTGCCTTTTTTGACTTTGGACCGATACATTAAGCCAGTGTACAGAGCGTGAGTGACGTATTGTAAGAGTGTAGAAGTGACGTGTGACTACCTCAAGTTAGACCGACCTGTTGACAAATTCCCAGTCCACATGAGCGTGATGTGTGGACTGTAAATCGGTCGCGGAGGCTCCATCTGAGCTACCAAGTCCACGTGACACGATAGAGGAAAATAAATTACTTGTATTTACTCATTCAAAGCGTATAGTTTTAAATTGTATACCCTTACTTTTCGTTTTTGGTTTGATTGGAACCGTTAGGATCGTTAAAACGCATAGTACATATGAGTGCACTCTCTTCACCATAGTATATGCTGTCAACGCCTTCAAACAAAGCGCTGTGATATTTACATGAAAACAGAATGAAAGACTGTCCATGTCACCTCATCAAATGGTGTTTTGAAATACGAAACACATTTTAGAAAGTATTTTGTATTGGTTTTATTAGTTTATGCGTTGTTATTTCACTTGATACGCGTTGTTTAACGGCCACTTTTACAAGTTGTTTGACGGCCATTTTCACACGCTGTTTAACTTATCCATCAGTCAAAAAACAAATCACTGAAAAATAGTGGAAAAAATTACTGATGAATCAGTGGCAAACGTCACTGATTCATCATTTAAATTCACTGAAGTGGCTGTTGAATCAGTCGGATGCTGTTAACTGATTGAAACAGTGAAATTGTCATTGATTCATATTTAGAGTGTACTGTTTAGATTTCAATAAATTTACATCTTGTAAAAACACATACATAATTCAAGTTGAGACACTCATTATTTTGAGTGTCAGCGTTTTAGATTTTCACAAGTCGCAATGCTCCATTTATGTGTTTGTTGCATGAAAAATATTTTATTATTGTTCACTCTGGTGTATTTGAATATTTTGTTCATACCCTAACACCATGTCTTCTCAACGTAGAAAAATAATTATAAATAAGAAAAAAGACTGCAGAAGTAATACTATTTTTTTTCTGTGCGGTCAGAGTACACCTTTAATTTGATACGTTTCTTTTATTTAAAATACTCTTATCCCGCAAACGGCAATGCAGTAAGTCACAGTCGATAGGAATGTTGTTATCGTCCTGACATTGTCTCGTAAGCAGGGCATTGCACTCAGTTGTTGGATAGAAGCATTTCGATTTGAACTGCATTGGCCGGAAGGTAGTTGCAAAGATAGCGATCACCCGTTTGCACCAATAACTGCCCTGAACCGAGATGCTATTGCTAAGATCCCGGTTCCAACACGATCTCCAGTTGGATCTGAGTTCTAAAAACGATCAGTCGATTCCCGATAGTAGATCTCCTGATATTAGTTCAGAAAAATGCGATATAGAATCTAAGGTTGGAACGGAAGTAAACGTGATGTCATGACGTATAGTTTTTTACACTATTTCTCGATACTATCAATTTTTTTCTTTTTCGCGATATAACCTGGTTAAATGCAATGCATAATATGCAAGACAGTTTTCACATGTGGAAATTTAAACAACCTAAGCTTTGTGGCATTGGCATTACAGAGACTGTGTTACAGACTTACACAAAATGAATTTTTTTTGTGTTGTTTTATTGCTTTAAAGAAATTAGAAGACTATTTTATCAAATTTTTATTATGGCTGTAGTTTAGCTTACGAATAAAATGAAGATATACTCTAGTGTTTCCAGGTGTTCGATGATTCGTACCTATAAAAACTTGTTAAACTGACGTTTTTGTGCCATGTTGTTATTGTAAATTTCATAGTTTACCATAAGATTGCCCTCCGATCACAATACATAATGAGACACTGTTGGTCTGATACGCTGTTTCGTTTGCTTTTCGTTCACAAGCATATTTGACGCTGACAGTGCTCTTGCCTTACAGGTAAGCTCAGTTACACTACTTGATATATATATTTTTGGTGATCGCGCAACTGTCCCGCTTCCAGTTTTCTTATACTGAACTTTTGGACACTAGTGTGTATGTTTCTTACGAATAGACAATTTGAAGAATGCAAAAATATGTGGAAAAAAAACATTCTTTTAACGCACCATATTAAGATTTTGGTCTATAACATAATGCTTTCGGCCGAACCTCTTTATTTTGGGTGAGTGAAGAGATTTGGGCGGCTCTTAACATCGTGGTCTTGAGAACCGATGAGGTGAAGCGAGGTGAGTATGGAGCAGCGCCGGAACGAGGGAGCGTGGGAAACAGGGGATCTCCGAGAAAACCCACCGGCCAGCGGCCCCGGTTCGCCTAGGTGGGAGGCAAGTATTCTAACTACTACACCGCCGTGGCCCCGTTAATTTGGGAACATGAATCATTTAACACGACAGTGTGGCTATGTTACCTACTTCATGAACAATAATAATGCAAGAGTACATCATAAGGTTATTCCACCCAGTACATTGCGAGTTAAAAAATTCGTTAGCTTGGTGCAAACTGCCAGTACTTTTCAATAAATAAATGCACGCAACACATCTCCCAGTTTAAATTTTACAGTTGCAGTGTGTGTTAGCCTCCAGAATAAGAACCAATTTTTTTTTTTTTAACTTTACGTTAAACCGAATATTTAGGGGTGTTAGTATTGCAGGTTCGTTGGGATTATCACTACGCTGTGAGACTTCACCGTCTCGGTCCACACGAGCCAACCGAAGGCCAGTTTGACATTGTCACATGGCATTGGCATATGAGCAGCCTTCCGATTCAAGAAGTCTTCATTTTCAATTCAGTAAGGTCGATATCGCCGACGAGCACTGATGATAATCGCTGGCTGTCGTCTCCGCGTGTTGTCAGGTAGCACCTCGCGCGAGGCTAGAGGTACTGTATGTACTGAGAACGCGGGTTGTTCCTGAAACTCAATATGGTGGGTAGTAGGGCTTAACGTCTCGTCTACAGCGAGGTCATTAGGAACGGGGAAGGAATTGGCCATGCCAGCATTTTTCTGGAGTGATTTCGGGGAACCATGCAAAACTGAAGTCAGGAGGGCCGGACCGGGAATCGAATCCAGGTCCTCCCGAATGCGAGTCCGAAGGTTTAGCCACTAAGCCACCTCGCTCGGTCAACTTAATGCCGTGCCGATAAAATCAGGATACTAAAGAAGCATTCTAGTTGTGCTTTTGGGGAGGTAGTCTAGTCTCTGGAGTATTTGGGGAGTGCAAGTGATGGTAACGCATTTTAATGTTCCTTGGAAGAAAAAAACATACATTTCAAAAATGTAATTTAAAAATAAATATTCTCTTGGAGCTACTTTGACTGTGATGAAAATGTGTAACTACTGTAAACTATTATGTATTTTTAACTTACTTTCCGAAGGAAAGAAAGACTTATGAGATCACTTTTCCGTCTGTGTGTATGCCTGTGTGTGTGGTGCTATGTCATATCTCGGGAGCCATTCAACCGATTTAAACCAAATTTTGTATGTTGACAATAAATTATGTAAGCACTGAATTTGGTTATGTGTATTGTTTTGGTCCGCCATTTTGGAAGATAGCACTACATGAAAAAATAAAGCTATGAAGTAATACCATTGGAAACAAAATTGACCAATTACTACCAAATTTGGCAAACCAGTAGTACTATGCAAGGTGGTGAAAACGCATATGTTTTAATTAGAAAAAATGCTTATTTTTAAATTGGCGGCAACAGCCATTTTAGTTTAGTATTCTATATCGTGAAACCATATAATAAATTCCAACTTAACTTGTTATACTGGCATATATTACAGCTATCAAATGTGTCTACATAAAGTCTCTTGTCAGCCATTTTGTAAAATAGCATCACATGTAAAATGTCATATCGGGAAAAAAACATTCCTACCAATTTTGGCAAATAATTAACACTATGGCATACCATGTAAATTAATGTATTTTAAGTGTCTCAGACACTTATTTTCAAAATGACGGCCATATTAACATTTTTCCTTAGTATGCTGTATCTACGAAACTACGAAACAAATTTTAACTTAGCTCTGTACGCTGACAGTATCTATTATAACCATCAAATTTGTGTATGGAGAGCCTCATTTCTCCACCAGTTTGTAACATAGCTCCACATGAAAATGTTTAAAATGTTTTAACAACTGCTCATATGTACTTTTTTTTAATGGAAATATGCATATATATACACTATCTTTTTTTTTCATATCCCAAATACAACGTATCTGGTAGTACTGAATTGCAACTTAAATCATGAAGAGCCTTTCTTAACTTCATTGTAAACACAGGTACGATTTTATAAAAATATTTCACACAGTTAACGCATAGGTAACAAACGAGCCCTGTGTGAATCTGCTCTTACCATCCTCGAATCCTCGAACTAAACTACTACTGCAGTGGGCCGAGCGCAAACCATTGCCGCCTTCCGACATTGCTGACCAGCACCGAGATAGCTAATAGTAACGTTGCATGGGGGGAGTTAGGGCGCGCAACAGGGAGGGATAACATCCACCAGGAATGACTGCGTCAGTAGTAAATAACTGCCGGTTCTGAGAATTCCGCAACCCGGCGGCCATATTTGAATTATAGGCGAAGTATATGCGAGTCCATAATTCAAAAATAATTTTTCGTTGAGCAGTGTACCTATGAATGAAACACACAAAACATAAGTAACAGCTTTTTTTTTAACAATATGCTTACTAATTTATTAAATCGATTTTTTCGTACAAAAACTTGAAATATGCCAATTACAAGTATTACAAATTTTTATGGGCGAAATCGTACACACAGTATAATGGAAGCATACAAAATTCTCCTTTTTAATTACTGTATGTATAAAATGCATTAAACTATTAATTTTATTTAAAAATCTCATAATCATCCAATTTCAATTTTTTTTTTTTTTTTTTTCATTCATGGCTAAATGGTACGTAGAGTATTGCGGAACCGTACAAAATTCTCTCTTCCTCATTACTATGTTCACAACAATTTTTTTTTATTGGTACATTTTATTCATGTCACAGTTGCAACAGACATTGAAGTGAACAATTTAATTTATGTGTATTTTAATGGTAAACAAATTATGATTTGAAAGAGTACTCAATTCAAGAATATATTTTGGTGCAAATTGGCGTCAATCATATAAATAAATATATATATATATATATATATATCGCAGGGAGATGATAAAACCGGAGATTTGATCAAATCCCTAAGGTAGATGATCAATTCACGGAAGATGTTAAAATGACAACTCTGTGGGGTGATTTCCCTAAAGAAAGTAAGTGATTTGATCAAGTCCCTTAACTGTTTTAGTGAAAAGATGAAATAAAGAAGTCAGGACTCGTCCAAGGCGTAGCCATAAATTACGCACCGTGGCCGAGCCCCAGCGCCAGCAGGAAGGTTCACTACTGGTGTTATGGTCATTTCAAGGCTTCACTAAAAAAGTTAAGGGACTTGATCAAATCACTTACTTTCTTTAGGGAAATCACCCCACAGAGTTGTCATTTTTACATCTTCCGTGAATTGATCATCTACCTTAGGGATTTGATCAAATCTCCTGATTTATCATGTCCCTGCGGCATATGCATGGCGGACATTCCAGTAAGAATTTGCTAGGAATAAAAGTGAATACAGAAAACAAAAGAAAAGAACCGTCCCTTGAATCAGATCGGCTAAAAATACGTTACCTTTACACCACGTTGAAATTGGGTCAACTTTTGGTGTAGAAAATGTACCTTTGCGTCGTTCCTAATTCATTGTGACCACACTTTGCGCGATCTATAGCTGAACACAACAACGCCACTTTAACGCACATATATCGTCGTGTTAGCTTCAACGTGCATGTATAGTCTGTTCGCAGTATCTTTACTGTTTTTTAATCACACCTTTGAAAGAAAAAAACCCATGTGTAATGTGTTTGGGTATTTCCTCAATTATTCCTCTATTACAAGCGTATTATATGTTATATTATATATTACAAGCGTTTTGTACTTCTGATAACACAAAAGTATCTAATTATTTGTTGAATTGAACTTTTACTTATATATTTTGTCTGTGAGTGATAATATATCATTTGTAATTAATATGAATGAAAACAGAGAGAAAATAGGTGTGTTGGTAATGCCTAGGGATAAATAGTTCTCATGCCGAATGTTATGAAAGTGAGTGCGCGCGAATGCGGCGAGTAGTATTTTCTAGACTTGGTTAAGCTTTGTTTGCGCGATGCAGAGGAATGACTGGAAAGTGGATACATAACATAAGCAGTACTTAAGAAAGGTTCGAAGTAGACCGTGGTCCTTGTGTCGATCTGTAGCTCATGTTTATTCCGAAGCCTGCACGTCACGGTTGGCACACAGCGGCGCGAGGATCGCGGCAGAACTAGCACGCGCCGTCAAGGCCAAGATCGTAACGCCAACACGCCGACCGACATCCTTGGCCGAGTTGGCAGCGCCGCCGGCTCGTGATGACATGGCCGGCTCGTGACGACATAGCCGGCTCGAAGGATGCCCGCCCGCCGCCGAGCCCTGAGCGCTTATTATAGCCGTCCCACTGGTCGCGCCACCAAGGATTCCTGGCTTCCTGTCCTCTTCTGCACCGCAGCCTGCTCCAGCTGCCAGGTGCTTGCTCCGACATCTTGCAAGCGACACTATATTTTTGAAATATGGCGGCTACGACATGGTATAGAGTGTTCACGATAAACTGAATCCTTTTGATAAGCCCCGAGTATGATCACCTTCTTCGGTTACGTCGTATCCTTTCACCATATGTAAATTTAACATTGCCATGGGCCTATTCACTTTGTTCACGTGCCGTCCAAGTGAAATTGTAGAAATTTTAGGCATGTTGTTATGTATTTATATTTTATACTAGTGATTAGGGAAGGTTTATGCGATTATGAGGGAAGAACTGGAGTTAATTATGAAGACATAACGGGTATTTAATATAATTATTAGGAGTTAAAGTACATATAAGCTATTGGCGAGGGAGGTCCCTACCAGTTACCTGAATAATACCGTCGTCGTAGGTAGATTATTGTGTCGTAAAGCGACGAGCGGCACGCCAAGCTGCATCTTGATGGCTTCATCTCGGCTTGGGTCCTCAGACAGACAGTATTATATAGTTTCTGGTGGCGTAATTGCCCCAAATACCGTGCCGCTAGCGCTTTTCTGCTATGTTTAATAAGCTGTTATGGTTGTGTGTTTGGGATTCTTCGCCTGGCCTGGTTACCGGCCGACGCGTCGCTGCAATTTTCCATGCTTGTCCGCCTTTGAATCATAACAATGTGAGAGTGTTTACTTACATGCAAATACTTACTATAATGTGAATAAACAAGAAACACTAACTTCGCTGGACACAAAATCAAACATTACGCTCGCAATACAATGCCAAGTCTTAGGGCTATATGTTTATTTCTTAGCTGCCAACGTAACTGGGAGCCCGCATGCCAATGTGCACAGTAACATTACAGGAAGTGATTTTTTTTTTCAAATGTTCATTTCAAAAGTGCTCACTTTACCACGAACGACCTATACGGGAAGTTATGGCAATACATCGCATATTGCACTGGACTTGGCAGTTTTACCATGTTGGCGATTTGGGGATACTCGCGGTTTTGCGACTTAAAACGAAAGTATGTTCGGTATTGTAGTTCCTGTGACTGTTTTGTGATTTATGGCAGTCGATTTTCGGTTCGTCATGTATGCGATGTATTCTATCGAGGTTGCTGTGGGTAGCATGAATAGTGGATATCAGCAAGCCGAACCATTCAGCTTCCTTGCAACATCTTTTCACTATGTTCACCTCACGATTACCGTACTCACTGTTCAGCAGTCTCATGTGTGTTGAGCCCGTCGCAAATTGACATCTCCAGAAGAGGTTCCCCCGCTTTCCCCCAAATCTATTGAATAAGTCCTGCATTTAAATTTCACTTTTTTTTCCCAGTGTTTTTAAGGTTTCCGATGACATTTATCTTTAAGGCGTCACACTCGTGTGGCGGGGAGGCTGAACCGGCCATGTTTCGATACGTACCCACGGTTAATTCAAAATTTGAGCACCGTATATGTATTCTGGTGTTACAGAGCCAGCTGTAGTAAGCAAGGGTCATCAATAGAGACCGGATTATATGCAAATGCATATTTTGGCTATTTTTATATGTTTTAGCATATTTTAATGAAAACCTACTGATGTGTCATATTTGCGCTATTTTTACAGATCTAAATACATTTAGGTAGGTACAATATCCAAACGTAACAACGTTGCTTGCTACCAACCTAAATAAAACGCACGGCTTCCTTAGCATTCGCGCATCTTTTGCTTATACAAGTAAACACAGAATCGCGCGAGACAAGAACGGGTGACACCTTTTCGCTTATACTGCACTTCTCCCACAGGCCAATCAAAACAAAATACGCGTGGTTTTGTTGTTGATATAATAACTTGCTGTGCACAGCTAGTTTCATTCGTCTTTGATTTTGTGACAATTTAAAGTGCATGATGCCTCCAGAGAAAAAAAGTGTCTCAACGTGGATAGTGGACTATCCTGGAATATTTACTTACGACGGGAACATGTTATTCTGTCGAGTTTCTGAGAAAAATGTTTCATGCATGAAAAAATTTCAAATAAACCAGCATGTTAATACAAATCTTCATATCGCAGCGTTGAACAAGAAGTCCACGCCAACAACTTTTACCTGCGGCAAGTAGCGGTGCCTCTACTTCTAAAGGCAAACAAAAAAAAATTGCTTGGATTTATGTGAAGCATTGCTTGCAAGTAATATATCTGTTTACAAACTATCAAATCCTGCATTCAAACGTTTTCTAGCAAAATATTGTTTGAATCAAAATATACCAGATGAATCAACATAAAAATTACATACCAACAATTTACCAAAATGTCTTGGAGTAAATACGGAATGATCTCAAAGATAGCATTGTATGAATTTCAGCTGATGAAACTTCAGACAGTAGCCGCCGTTATATTGCGAATCTGATAATCGGAAAATTGGAACTAGAGTCTTCTTCTTCTAATTTGGTAGCCAGCAAAGAACTCGAAAAGACAAATCATTCTACCATCGCCAGATTTGTGAATGGGTATAAAAAAAATATTTCCAGATCCTTCTGTAGGTGAAAGAGTGTACATATTTCTCTCAGATGCAGCCCCCTAAATGATGAAGGCAGCCAAATCCCTCCAAGTATTTTATCCTAATTTGATTAATGTCACCTGCTTTGCCCACGGAGTCCATCGACTCGCCGAAGAAGTACGATGCACCTTTGGAAATGTAAATAAATTGATTTCGTCAACAAAGAATGTATTTCTCAAGGCACCCATTCTCATTAAAGCCTATAAAGAAAAACTTTCCACTGTGCCTTTACCACCTGAACCAGTGGTGACCCGATGGGGAATGTGGCTTGAAGCTGTACTGTTTTACAATCAACATTTCGATGCCATTAAAGGTGTAGTAAATAGCTTCGACGGCGCAGATTCTATGGCAGTTTGTCAGTGCAAGGAAGCATTTGAAGACTATTCTATTAAAAAGAACCCCATTTTTCCCACATACCGAAGAGTATTAAGAAGCTTGAAACTCATGGTTTGACATTGAATGAATCCATTCAGTAGATGTGTAAAATCCGCCAAATGAACTCCGAATTGCCAGAAATATTTCCGGATAAACTGAAAGAAAAGTTTGGTAAAATTGTACATAACAACCCCGGCTTCAAACCTTTGTGTCTAGTTAATAGTTTCATTAATGGCACGGGTGAACTTTTGCCTGAGACGATATCTGCTAATATAGCATCTAAATTCAAGTATTGCCCGGTAACCTGGTGGACGTGGAACGTTCCTTTTCCACTTATAAAAATATTTTAAGTGATAGAAGGTACGGTACAACTTTACAACTGAACATTTAGAACAATACATTATTGTAAAGGTTTACAAAAACAACAAAGATTTTTATTAAATTTTATCAAATAAAAAACTATTAGATTTTTGTTTTATTTTATGTTGCATATTTTTACATACAACTTGCATATTTTAGGCATTTTTCATGCATATTTGCATGCATATTTCAGTATTTTTGTTTTGCATATAATCCGGTCTCTAGTCATCACCATCATCAGTTTTTTTTTCCCATAACTTTATGACGTAAAACCTATCAGAGTACAATACTGTTAATCAGTATTTTAGATATTTCAACTTGAGTCAAGAGAATATTTTACTGTACATTCGAGGAAATTCTTCGACTGCCTCAGTCATTAAAGAAATGTGCTGTTTTTCCTGTTGCTTCTTGCCGACTTATTTTGTCTAGGTCAGTAAGATGTCTCCGGCCTTCAGTTTGACAAGTTTAAGATTTAGTTGTCAGGCAAGAAACGGATGTTCGTTTATATCAAGTAATAAATAACCTTCAAGCATTTTATATTCCTCTTTTACGCCAGAGAAGAAGCAACGCAATGCGGTTGCTTAGTATTAATGTGCTGTAGTAATACTTAATAGTCGTTTCTGGTAACGTTCCATCTTGATAGAAATTTATGTGCCACGGAAAGCAATAAAATATAGCGTTCTTGGAAATCGAGTATCCTTGTCTGTCATTTCACTGCTTGTCACTTTCCAAGTCCGAAACTTGTCTAAATTCTGCAGAGCTCTATCTGTGCGTCCTTGTTTTCTAGTATGTAAGCTCTTCAAACAGTATTTTTGAAGGAAGGTAGTAAAAATGTTTTAAAAATATGCGTACTTGTACTAGATGTTCCTAAGGAGATACTATTTTTAAAAAGTTTCAGTGGTATTTTCCGTAGATATGTAATCAATGACTGTAACTTAGTCGACGTTACTACTAGAAAAATAGTTTAGACCAATGAAGTCAGACTTACTAACATCGCTCTAAAATGATCTGCTGGCATTTTAGTTACAGGCATTCCCATGGCCACCAACTGACGAATTCATGGATGTATAACGCAGCGAACCTTGAAATTAATGATAGGTTAAGAGTATGTAACTTTTTCCGGGTAATTTTGTTGTCCTTGTAACATAGGCTCAAGTACGGAAAATACTCTTTTGACGCGTTTCAAATGTACGCCACCAATTTTATGCGAATAAAGTGCGCCGGTTGTAAATTACCTTTTACCACACTCTAGGTTTTTAGTGATGACGGATACAGCGAGATTATGGGTATGCCTTACCCTAAAATGTATATTATGCACACATACATACAAACTTAATTTATTTCTTATTTTTGATCGAAAATTTCACGTTTTAGGGATACTCAACACTAGTGGTAATTTGAGGAATCCACACTACTTAGAACTCGGGAATTATAATTTCCTATACAAGTTCGAAGACATCCGAAGCATGTCAACAGTTTTCTGAAAGGTAGAACAGTAAATTCCACAATTGTTCTTGACTTTGTGCGAGCAGTATACTTAATAGCACGTGTTACTTTATCAAATCTCAATCCGTTGCCATTAAGTCGCTCCTAAGACTCCAGAATGCGTGCACTGCGTAAAAATAGTAGTTTCAGAGGTGCCGCCATGTGTTTGGGAAGCGCAAACACAAAAAAACCGGAAACTTACATGAGCCAGAGTAATAATCGCTCTGACGAATGAGATGTGTTCGATGGATGCTGCTGCATTTGAAAAAAATATACATATGTGTGTATATATACAGGCTAGTCCGCCTAACGTGGACACCCAAGAAATTTCTGGAACGGTTGCAGATCACGAAATGCTGTTTTCTGTAATTGAAATTACGTACGGGGGCAAGTAATTTGCCGCAAAGTGACTCGTAACACGTGTATGGACAAGAATAATTAAACCCCATATGATTTTTCCCCTGGAAACATACATTTATTTTACCGGCATCTGAAAGTACGCGCAAAGAGGAATCCAGTGATATAGCATATGCAATGAAAAGTAAAACAGAAAAATCCCAGAAATAATGTGCAAATATGATTAAGTTAGGTGGGTCGGTAGCATGGGGCAGTGGGCCTGTACTCACAGCTGTAAGCAAGTAACACGCGTCGTGACTCATCCTGGCGGGATCGCTTCCTAATAGCAGCGTAGCACCAGTCCCCGTAATATGTTATGGTAAGTAGTATTGCAATGTGTGGCTGTACGTACGCAATGATGTTCACGAATGAGGAAAAACTGGACGCTCTACTTATTTACGGCGAGTGTGGCAGAAACGTGTCGATGCAAACCCCCACATGGGTACGCGAGAACTTTACAGAGGAATAAGTAAAACCAGTTTGTTACGGATACTGCGCCAACGGAAATTCAATCCATATCACGTGGCTCTTCATCAGGTATTACATGAAGGTGATTTCCAGAAACGTGTTCAGTTTTGTATGTTTGTTCTAAAGTCTGTAAGTGA
>NQII01000047.1:1281212-1313026 GCA_002778355.1 Clitarchus hookeri
TTTCCAAGTTCTTACATTTACTTGAATCTATCTGCCTTGTAAATGTTTTAAAACTGAAATGAAATTATATCATTTATTTATTACTGATTTTATTTGATTGATTTGATATTCTTTCCTAGGCCCTACTTAAACCATGACGAGGCCTGCCCCCTCCCACGCCACGAATCAAAAGTCCATATTTGCTGGAACAGTCACATTCATTGGTTCGCCATGTTGAGAGTACAAAGTTCAACTTTGTGCTTGAAAACGGATGTTAATTCCTTCCTGAGCTGAATCACATTTTGTTTTATGAACTTTTCGAATGGCTTACGCGGTGAAGTTAGGTAATACCGTGATACTGAGACTTTTATGTTACTGTTTGGAATATATTAGGCTATGGTTATTTGTCTTTGTTTCAGAGGGATTCTTTACTTATAATTTCATACAAACATATTGAAAATAGCTATGTTTTTTTCCCCAGTTATTGAATAACAAAATTTGGTAATAAAAGTAGGTTACTCCGTGATAGTATGGTGTTTACCACTAAATGTATTATTTGTCTTGTGAAAAATATTTTCTAATGCAATGAAATTGTACATATCATAGTAATGAAGGCCTGGTACATCTGACAGGTCATAACGAAAAATTACATTGTACAACATAATTCACAAATGGTAAAAATATTCAAGTTTTCAAAATAAATTCACACAAACAAAATTTTTCCGCTTATCTGAAGAAAAAGTGTGTTTGAATACTGCAGCTTCAACAACCCTATACCCCACGCGTCTCGCCTGGTTAACTGTAAGCCCAAAAGCCTAACGACTGCATTGTTGTTATGTAGTACACTACCTTCAAATTAAATTTCAGGCGGCATAACAAAAGGCTTTCCTATTTTCGCAAGAGTTGCACTATCTGGGTCTGCTAAAAATGTTGTGCAATAATCCGCAAGTGTGCTCCACAGGATACTAAAATGTTTAATAGCCCTGTACACTGTTCATCCTTCATCCTTCACCAACAGCAACGCTTCTTTCAGGCTTTCAAACAGCTTTNGCAATAATCCGCAAGTGTGCTCCACAGGATACTAAAACGTTTAATAGCCCTGTACACTGTTCATCCTTCATCCTTCACCAACAGCAACGCTTCTTTCAGGCTTTCAAACAGCTTTGCCAACCGTAGCGGAATTCCGCTACGCGTAGCGAAATTTANTTGCCAACCGTAGCGGAATTCCGCTACGCGTAGCGAAATTTAATCCTTTGGGAGACAAAGCGACGTAAAGTGATAAAACACAGATAATGTAGCGACTTTCTAGCATGTTGCTGTCTCCTCTCCCCCCCCCTCACCCATACTAATATATAACAAGCCATTGGTGGTTTAAAACTAAACGGACTAAAGGGAGGTTTTCTTTTTAAAGCTTAAACATTATTTTTAATTAGCTAGTGTTTTAATATTTTTCTAATTTTTTAAACATATGTATTTTATTGCGACGACCACGTAATTCAACATCTGTCACTAAATACTGGCTATTGCCACCACCCCCGCCTACACTGCTCTGAAGACAGTGGAATGTTCAGAATTCATCTTTATTATTCACTCTTCTGATTTCTTCACTCTTCTGATTTATCAACTGTTACCATAAAGGTAATTTTTTTCTCCCATTAATAGTTGTGTAGTAGTTCTTCTGTAGCCGCCGTCCGTGACGGTTGCGATTTCTGGACCTCGGCGTCGGCGTCGCGACGTCATTTTGTATGTGTGCCGTTTGACCGTTTAGTGAGTTTGCTAGACTTGCGATTTTTGGATACTTCGTATTTTGGAGATTTTGTAGTCATGTTTGTTCACGCTTTTCGTTGTTTTTCGAGATTTATTGTATTTCTGGCTGTACAGGCTTCTTGCCTTAGGCCAGGCGCATTTTGCGCCGAATTAGAGTAAAGTGAAAATAAAAAAAGAAATAGTTGTGTAGCTGAATGTAGCGGAGTTTTACTAGAGCTGTAGCGAAATCGCCTCTTTCCTTTCCATGTTGGCAACGCTGCTTTCAGGCGTGTAGGAGCGTCCTGGTTTATTTCGCTTCGGCGGCATGTCAACACGAGAAAAACCATCACATTATTAAGCTCCCACACCTTAAACACGTGACACTACTTGCATGTCAATTTTATATGTTAATTATATGTATCATACCTTTAACTGGTGTTAAAATGAAATTTATACACCGAAAAGTTTGTTTCTGAGAAATAAAAATGTCTACTGCTGTTTTCACGACCAGTAACTGTCCCGTCCGCGCTAATCCGCGGAGCGAATAAATTCGTAGAACTTCGCACAGTTGCCTCGAGATGGAGCGCTCGGGCTTACAAACTCCTAGATACTTCTGCATTTTTCTGCCCCGGAAAAATCCTAAAACCGTTTGGACTTCAAGCTTCGGCGAGACAGAGAGCATTCTACATATCCCGGAGTTACTTGATATCACGGAGTTACCTAACTTTACCTTCAAAATGGTTCAACTCGGTTTTCAACTCAACTGTTGAGAAAAAAATNTGATATCACGGAGTTACCTAACTTTACCTTCAAAATGGTTCAACTCGGTTTTCAACTCAACTGTTGAGAAAAAAAATTACCGATGGCGAAACTTTTTATTAGAAAGAGACCGTCGTTGTGGATCATTAAAGATCTGACTGATGTAATGTAATCATCGTAGTTTAGTGCTTAAAACCACTTCTTTCCGCTGTTGTAATTTGGGTTGGGGATCCGGCGCGTCCACGCCTGCACCTTCTCAGTTAGAGAACGTGGNACTTCTTTCCGCTGTTGTAATTTGGGTTGGGGATCCGGCGCGTCCACGCCTGCACCTTCTCAGTTAGAGAACGTGGCGGGTGTTGCCGAAAATATTGGGACAATATGTATAAACATTTATTCTCACCCAACACAGCATTTCGTTTCCGTTATTTATTATTACTGGGGCCACGGTGGCTGAGCGATTAGACTGCTCGCCTCCAACCAAGGTGAACCGGGTTCAATCCCCGGCCGGTTCACTCCGGATTTTTGCATGTGGGAATCGTGCCGGACGATGCCGCTGGTAGGCCGGTTTTCTCGAGGATCTCCTGTTTCCCACGCCCTTTCATTCCGGCGCTGCTCCATGCTCACCTCACTTCACCCTCATCGGCTCTCAAGACCTCGATGTTAAGAGCCGCCCAANGCTCCATGCTCACCTCACTTCACCCTCATCGGCTCTCAAGACCTCGATGTTAAGAGCCGCCCAAATCTCTTCACTTCTCTTTATCATTACTCTTCCATCATCATAATTAGCCTCTATACGTGGAATTCCTACAAAAAGCAATACTTATTTCTTAGACGACTCAATTTCGGAGTGAAATAATTTGCGTCGTGTGTAGTAATAATTATATCCGTTTTTCATGCAAAATATTAATATAGCCGAGACAAATAAATAAAGAAAAAAATGACATGTGGAATTTTGTTGTTGGCACTGAAGGGATTCATGAGGATGTAGTGCTGGTGCATTGTATGTCCCCGTTCTTCGCAATTTGTCTAGCGTTTAGACATGTTACTGCAAAACCACCTGCACCATACATTACAAAAAAAAAATTGTTCACCAAAAACCATCTAATCTCTGTAATTAGTAAGAAAATTAGGTTTTATTTTGTTATGTAAAGGGGAAGTCTAAAATTAGACATTGTTTGTCAAGTGTTCCAAAAACGTTTACTTGACTATTTTAGAAATACACTGAAGAGCCAAAAAAACTGGTATAGGCGTGCGTATGCAAATAACAGAGGTATGGAACCAATCAGAGTAACACGATGCGATCGGAAGAATTCAAAAGAGCGTACATCATCTTGGAGTTTAGTAATTTGTCACGTAATAAGGGGAACTTCGCACGTACAATGTGTGGTTTATTGGTGGTTACTTTATTGGTATCATGTACCGTAAATTTTTTTGTGCTTTTACGATGCTTTGAAAACACTGTTGTCAAAATAATATTTTGTATATAAATACAAATGTTTTATTTGAAAAGGGGCAATTTTACAAGAAAAAAACATAAGTAGTTCTAAGGATTCTTTTGGCAACACGATTTCCAAGAATTTTCTTCGGAAAGTGTACAAAAAATTGTTAAAGTGTAACGCAAATGTTGACATATTGTTTAAGAAGAAATGCGCTATGCATGCTACGAATTTTATTTACTTTTATAATAACCAATAGTTTTTTTCGTTAAATGCAAAAAAAAAAAACAAGCATACATTTTTTTAAAATTTGTCAGGCAATTACTGTGAGGTGCAATTGATTGGTGTCTAATCTCGGAATTTTGTTCCATATGTATACGTGTATACAAAAATTTTCAGCTATCTTGTCAGCACAATGAACGTTCAGGGAAATGTTAATTCAGTCGGCAGGTTAAATTCTTTTAGACTCCTTTCAGAAGGGAAGACCTACTTATGAAATCACCTTTCTGTGTGTGCCTCATCCCCCCGGCCTCCTTAAAAAAATGTTTATCTCTGCACCGAATTTCACTAACCTCGGTACACTTATAGTACTTAGTAAAGACAGTCGACTTTTTGTAATATACATTTCCAAAAAAGTGCAATTTAGGTTAATTAATGATTTGACGTCACATCTTAAAAACAATTCAACTGATTTAAGCCAAATGTTGTTTATTGAAATCGACAGAACGTAATATACTCTTTGCATTCAGAAAGGTATATCATTATTTGTGCACCATTCTGGAAGATAGTATCACATGGAAAAAGTAAGCTGTCATATAATACGTTGGAAACTATAGTATACTTAACCGGTTCTCATCAAATTTGGAATACAAGTAGACCTAATTCTGTAAACTTATCCGTTTGAAATTGGTAAGGTACTTGCGTTCAAAATGGCGGTCTTATATAAATATTTTAGTTTAATTTGCTGTATCTACGAAACCATATCAACTAAAATTGACACATTGAAAGTATTTATTACAAGCATTGAATATGAATATACGAAACCCTTTTTCAGCCATTTTGTAAGATAGCGTAAACTGAAAAAATATATTTTAGATCATATCTCGTGAGGTAATAAACCAATCGCACCAAATTTGGCATGGAAGTCTCTTAAATGTAGGAGACTCAAATTTGTTTGTTTGTAATGGAGGACATTCTTATTTTTGAACCGACACTGAAACAGTAGACTAATTTCAACAAAAATCGGTTAAACTTAATGAGAGTATTAAATGTGGAAATTTTAGCCACTTTCGTCAGCCATTTTGTGAGGACTAACTAAGTAAATAAAGATAAAGTGTCTGTGTATATATATATGTATATATATATATATATATATATATATAGACACACACACATCAATAATGCTATTCAACTACCGATCTCTTTCAAATTAGGCATTCAAGTATTACTATGCTCTGTCACTCAAACTTACATTATTTTATTAGATAAGGTATTTAAATTTTAAAATCGTAGATTTGTAAATTTGAATGGGTGTAATAGGCCATATCTTCCAAATTATTGAAACTATTTCAACCTAATTTGTTAAGTTGGCAGTACCTGTTTCAAGTATTGACACTTTAACTGCCATGCGCATCAACGTGATGCACAGCTGAATTTTGATTCTGGTCATGTGCATCACATTTATTCACGTGACTGTAACATCGTCCATATATGTTTTTATATTCTAATTTTCTTTATCTTATTAAACTAAAGCGATAAATTTAATAAAAGACTTTGACATAAACACACATTTTACTAAAAGTAGGGTGGCAGTCAAAGCGTTAAACCGGCTTTTCTTAAATACCAAACTTAATATAAATAAGTTTACAAGTGATTATATTATGTATGTTATTAAAAATAAAGTATACTGTGCCGAATTAACTATTTCCCGTTGATTAGTCTATACTGCTACAAGTGTTTATTTTCCATTTAAATTGTGTTATATTGTAATTATGTACTTTAACAATACATTGCTTTGACTTTGTTTATGGCTTCCAGTAATATTTTCCTAAAAATATTTTTATAACGAATTAACATATTTTTGGGCAAATGTGACTTCAATTTGGTACATGGAGGCAGTGTATCAAATGGAGCCGAACAGAACTATTCCGTTTGAATAGCAACCGGAGTGTCGATATTTTTAAGCAATCAGGTTCCATTACTAAACAGACAATGAAGTTTTTTTGTTTGATTATTAGATTATATTAAGGGTACGGTACCTGCATAATTATTTTTAATCCATCTTTAATGTGAAGTTGTTTATCGATGAGCTTCTGGAAGACGCCACTAGGACAAATACACTGGAATGAGAATGAAACCGAGCGGCTTGGTATAAACAAGTTGATTTTTCAAAATGGGCGCGCATCATGAAATATTGTATTTTCGAAGCGCAAGGACTGTAGTGGAGCAGACTGGGTAGTTCCTCAGTAGAGGCCTACTGAAAGCTTTCGAAACAAGTATTACAATTATTATGATTGTACGATTGGACTGCGTCCATTGCCGACCATGAGACTAAATAAAAATCGCACGCACACAGAACTCAGCACGACGAAAAACGGAAAAACCTTTTACAACACCGCAGGTGGATAGTTAGGAAAATAGAAAATAAAAATGTATATAATTAAATTGACAAAAAGACGGACGAACAACTTATTATTACAAAACAGGACATAAAACAAATGTAAACCAAAAGAAAAGACAGCACGACGACGAAAATTAAAACACCACACAAGTGAACAAAACAGTATTTAAAAAAAAACCATATAAATGGACACAACTGAACAACAGAAACTCAAAACACACACAAAAACTGGACG
This sequence comes from Clitarchus hookeri, assembly GCA_002778355.1. NCBI lineage: Eukaryota > Metazoa > Arthropoda > Insecta > Phasmatodea > Phasmatidae > Clitarchus > Clitarchus hookeri. Next base: position 1,287,988 of record NQII01000047.1, read on the forward strand.
AAGACCACAATGAAACACAAGTCAGGAAAAAATATTCCTTGTCCGATTATAAAACCAAATAATTCAACACTACGAACAACACAGGAACCACAAAAATAACCAGAGAAAATAATAGATAAACCAACAGAGAGGACACAGAACGACGAAAAAATGACAACACAAAAAATTACAATTACAATGTCAGTGTATTTTTCGAGCTAGTCCAAATTCTCTTCTTTGATTTAGATAAGCAGATAAGTCTTTGCGAGGATAAAAATATTGTTTATTGAATTTTCAAAGCAGTTGCAACAAATTTATATTAATTATTTCAGATTTTTTTAGATTGTCTGTGCTGCCTTCCAGTCAGAAAAGTTACCCAAAAACATAATTGATTAATTCAACAAAAATACACTCGTGTTTCTTCCCCAACAAATAATTGATAGCTCTAGCTGTACAGCTTGAGAACAACTGTACGGCTAACCTGATGTTCTGGCATGCACGTCCTGTGACATTCAGGTGAGTTTCCGACATGTGGTGGGTTATGTAGAGATATTCTTTCTGGTGCTTCAAGAGTTCTTCAATACTTTCCTTGGTAAATACAGTACCATCGAGTAAAGCGCCATCGTTAATGAAATGTTTTCTGAAAAGCTTCAGTAAATGTGGTATATCGTAAAACATCCACATTCTCCTATCGCCACAAACAGGATTTGCAAAGTACGGTTTGTTTGTATTTACACAAAGTTCTTTCCACACTTTCGAATTTTTTCCACCCATATCACATGTCACAGCAACCACAGTTATTCCGCATGCTTCAACTTGAAGAATGATGTTTTTCAACAACTTGCTCGTTATTGCGACATCAATGCTTTAAAAAAATAGTCTGTTTCCGCCCTACGAAAAGGCGACGAATCATGACTACCTGAACATTTTGGTGTGGCCCCATTATTAGATCATCCGACGAATCGTAGCATGTGCGGCCGTCTATATTCATCTCGTCGACCGTTAAAACTGCAACTTTTCCCATTCCACTGGAAGTTACTGACTTTGCACTCAAAAGGCACAATACTTCATTCAAAATACCAGGCCTACATTTAAAATCCTCTGTTCATTTTTGAAGAGTAGAGCGGCATGGAAGAGGGGTATTGCGCTTCCTCAAATAAAGGTACGCCTTTTTTGAAAGCGCTCGTAGTTTCGGAGCATTTGCAATGTCTTCAGGGTCCCATCTAACTCTTTTATTTCCACGCATCAAGCCCCGAATCTGCCCTCGAGTAAAGCATTTCGCTAGTATTTTCTCTACTTCCTTGCCAGTTGCTTCCCCTATAATTCGTGATGTCGTTACTGTAGTTTCAGGATTTACATGCCTTACTACAGTTTTTGCTTACTTCAGAGCTGCTTCGCGGTTTCTCAAAGATGTTTCAAGAAATATTATTCTTTTTTTCAGACTTTCAATTTCTGCTTGTAGTTTTTTTTATTTCTTCGTATTTACTGGCGGAAGTAATATTATCATCAACTAGGAAAGATTATTTCGTGGCTGTTCCTATGTCTATTTTTCTTTTCTTTGTAGAAAGAGTTTTCAAATTTTCAAGCGCTCTTTTTCTTATAGATCTTTTCTGCCAGCGATTTTCACGGTCACAATCCACCTGAAATAAACATTATTCACAGCTTCAATTTAAGCGCAGGCAAATTATACTGCTAGTTTTATCGTTCTGAATTTCTCACTGCCGTGAAATTTAGGAATGTGCACTACAATAATTAATACATTTCTTATTAATGCAGTGGATATTAATTCTTGCCAAGTTAAGGACGACGGCTACCTGCAGCTCCTTAGCTTGTTTGAGGCACACAAAAGCAAGGCAGTGATAACATATAAAAAAAAATTCTGTGATACTTTTACAAAGAAAATAATCATAAACCCAGTTTCCAAAAGAATTTTTAGTAGATACCCTATACAAATTTTATCTTGTGAAAATACGATAACTTCCTAAGTAAACTTACAAGGTATCTCTTTGTAAAACATTGGTAAGCAATGAATATAAAATTATATATGGTTTTAATGTGCTATCAAAAACAAGTTTATTTATGAAAACATTTTTATACAAAAATGTTCCTTCATATTAAAATTTAAAAAAATATATATAATGTTTAATTGCTAAGCCGGATTGCACAACTGCACATATTTTGTTTTACAATTACAGGGGAAAAATTTTAAGCGATTACTGTTGGCTACAAAGATGGGCTTTGTATTTTTACAAGCAAGACATATTACAAGGAATATCTTTGTAAGTTTACAACTTTCTTGAGTTTTATTATAAAGATGGGCTTTATAATTGTACAAACAAGACATTTTACTTTGTACTTTTACAAAGATTTGTAACAGAACAAAGATTTTCTTTGTAAAATTTACAAACATTCTTAGAGTGAAGAGCGACACTGCTTCAACTGTGACCCTATCATTTTACTGGTCGTGACTGTGTAGTTAAGTCCATTGCAGGGGCCTATAATAAATTTGCAAGTTTCCTGTCATTTTTTTTTTTTTTTTAAGAAACGGCAGTGTCAAAATGTTTTTTGCATGTTCGATGGCTCGGGATCAGTGTTTTTAATGTGCGTGATGTCTTGAAACCATAAATCGTCCCTAGTCTAAAGTGCTTTTGTAGATCAGTTACTATGAAAACATATTTACAGGTTTCGTGCAGAAACGTAGATTTCTAACACACTGCAGCCCTTTCGAGCAGCAGGTAAGCGGTGCCCTTAAGTCATGCAAAAAATTTTTACAGTACTTTTGATGACAGGAGCGTAACAAAACGGGGTAAGGGGGGATGTGGGAGTTGTAATTTCTCCCCATTTTCTTTTCCCGTGTAAGGGTTCCGCCGTGCTGCAGCATTTTCTGCTTTTGAGGCAGCTCTAAGGCCGACTATTACTCACCCATCATTTGCATCATCGTCTCTAAGCTCAAGGTGTTTAAAACGCGCGCAGTATTTCCATCAGAGACTCGCCTGAAAGTGACGTTAAGCTGTGAATTAATGTTTTTATTGCATGGCAATAAAGATAAAAATTATGCCGCGTGCCAATAACACCTCTGAAGTTCCTGAACCGAAAATTTAGCTTCTAAAATGGACACTGAAAACACTCGTTTTAGCTATTTTCATGTCAACTAAAAATAATGCTTTGACTTGAAGTGAGAACTTGAACCGTTTCGTTGGGCACTGAACGTTCCCTAAATGCTTTTCTTGTTTAGACGTCATCACAAAATGTTCAGCCGTTTCTTAAACACGTGTTTTCTACCGAGCCTCTGCAACGTACTTCATGCGCCAGCCAGGCGGAAATTATATAATGTATTGTAAACCTAAGCGTTTAGTAATGATTAACAGTATCCGTTTGTATATTTTCTTTATGTTCACGTGAATATTCAAACAACTAGTTTACATATAAAGTTATTTATGACATTTGTAAGTGGGCATATTTGTATTAATTATCAGTGTTCGTATGAAAGTTATTTATGGTATTCCAGTCCTAAAGAATTAGCATAAAATTAACATATTTATAATGAACGGAGAAGCAATAATTATTTGTGTAATAGTTCTTGTTTGTTTGTATTTTGACGTTACTAACACCCAGTGTATGTAAACTTGTGTATGCCTCCACCCCCCCTTGAAAATTTTTTGACCACGCCCCTGTGTGATACAATTTTTACAAATATTTAATGCCTAAAATGTATATTGTGAACCTGAGTTACCTGCTCTCTCAGTGTGTTTCCCGTTGCTACCGTTTGTTGTGCATGCCAGTTCGGAAGCTGTTGCGAGGGAATCGCATTTGGTAGCAATGTTTTCCTTATTGGCAAGTCCAAAAGTCCGTTTCTTTTGTCTCGTTCGTAGTCTTCTGGAACGAAGTGTACTGAACACACACGAGCATTGTTGACATGATTGTGTCTGCACGTTTGCATCGCGATACCCACGCCTTTTGCAATTCCAAGTCCGCAGGAAAACGATGGTAAATTACATCGGAAGTTTTGCGACCATAATTACTACAGCGTACTACGGCACAGTTGTTACTTTACACATTGTTCGAGAGTAATATACTGCGAAGCAACAAACTTTCCTACAAATAATGTTTATATATCACGAAACGAAAGAGAGAATTTAAACGTTCATGAAAACATCACAAATATTCTAAGCATTACTGAAAATATTGTCACATATACATTAAAACCATGTCACATATACGCAAAACAAGTGTCATATATATATATATATATATACACAACCACGAAAATGTCCAGTGTTCAGGAAAAAACTGTAGGACAATTTAGGAAATATATAGCCACACCCTGACAGTTGCAAAGAAGTAATTTTCCAACCACCAGCAAGAAAAAGGCACGCGCAGCGAAAACTGCTGTTATCTGCCTATTGTTGTTCTCGCAGCGAGGCACGGGCTGTCCTCCCTGTGACATCACGGGTTAGGAATGCGGGGGAGGGATAACCGCGCAAGGGCTCGGAATGGCCTACCTCCTATACTCATATCTACCTTGACTGGCCGCCAGCGACCCCTTGCTGTTAAACAAAGAACTCGTTCTTGACGTCTCGGCCTCGCAGACCACAAACACAAACACCAACAAGTATTGAGTTTTAACACTGTTTCTTACTGGGAATTACCAACACACCTATTTTATCTTTGTCTTTATTCATATTAGTTATTAATGGAATACTATAATTTGTAGATAACATATTAAGTGAAAGTTCTATTCAACCAAAAATAAGGTAATTTGATGTTAACGCATATATAAAACGTTTGTGATACATGAGATATTTAAGAAGCAGCCAAACACATCATACGTGGGGTGTTTTTATCAAAGGTTTGATTCGAAAAGTGTGACGAAACAGCGAATAAACTGTAGCAGTAAACCACCAGTGTCTGGACTAGTCATTTGTTCCTCTAACGAGAAGTAGAACTAGCAATGAATGCTGCAGTTAAACTGGAGTTCACATGTGCCCGTTTTGATAGACGAACGCGTTTCGTCAGTTCCCGAATGTTGCAAAGCTGCTGTGGCTTTGTGTACAACATCGCCAAGGCGCTTGCAACAACCTAGTTTTAATTTTCAGAAAAAAAAACCGGTAATGTGAAAGCCGGCAGCAGGCGGTTGTCAGAAATCGTCATGGATATCGTGTACACACGCGCGACATGTCATGTAAAATATTTAATCATCTGCGCCACGAGCGAACTATTAGCCCAACAGTTAAATTATCGAAGACTATACCTGCCTCGGTAACTGAAGAGTAAACTATGTTGCTCCGGGTACGAAGACTGAATCATCGGCATGCATCCAATGAAATGGCTGAGGCATGCTCGTAAATAAACGTATGCATTATTCGTTTTGTTCATCATCCTGGCCATAGTCATTGTTATTTGAATTGCGACGTAGCGCAGTGGCAAATCTTCGGACTCGTATTTAGGAGGGCATGGGTTCGAAGAATTCCGGCCCGGCCGTCCTGATTTAGGTTTACCATGGTTCCCCGAATCTGCTCCAGGATGGTTCCTTACTACAAGCCATAGCCAATTCCTACCCCGTTCCTGCTTCTCTGGGCAACTTGCTCCATCTCTGATGACCTCGCTGTCGACAAGACGTTGAGCCCTACCTATAGGCTGTTCACGGTTAATTGAGCTCTTTTGAAAGCATTGCTCAGGATCTACTTTTATTATCATTTTGTATCATTCTGCCATATGTGTAATAAAAGTGGTCATGGACCTGACAACTTTATTCATAGGTACACCATCCAAGTAAAACCGTGGAAATGTAAGGAAAATAAATGTGTTATATGTTGTTCACGATAAACTGAGCATTTTTAAAAGTCCTGCTTGAGATCTACTTGTATGCATATTGTGTATTCTTCCACCTACGTAAAATTAGCATTGCCTGATCACTTTATTCATGCGGTGGTCAAGTGAAACTGTGAAATTATTAGAAGAATAAATATCTTACAAATTTGTTCAATCTTACAAATACGTACATTAGAAAGAAAAAAAAGCAAACAATATAATTTCAGTATTCACAAATGTATATGTAACACTTTTAATTCAACGTTAAGATATGGAGCTACTTTCCCTCCGTCGTCACCAACTTTACTGGGCGCTTGCCACTTGGTTTGCCCGTTAAAATATATGCAGGTGGGGGCAGTGACATTTGTCAAATGTTGATTTCAAAAGTGCTGAGTTTACCGTGAACAGCTTAATTCATATTATAATGTGTATAAAACAATAAATACTTACTTCAGTGACCATATATTTAAATGCTACACTCACAGTACAACTTCAAGTATTAAAGAACTATTTTTATTTATTCGCTGCAACTTAACTGGCAGCCAGCGTTTCGGTGTCTCTTGTAAATGTGAAAAATGATTTTTTTTTCTTTTCGAGTTTTGTTTTAAAATTGCTTGTTTTAAAGTGAACAAATTTTGCTTGGCTAATATTTTTGAATCGGTTTCTTTGGTTAATCTAACGTAGCATTTGTGCAGGTAGGCCTAAAGCACCAATGCTCGTCCATTGTGGAGGAACCTGATCGTACTTTAAACTGTAAAATAGTTTATTCATGGTTGTCGTGAAGGTTTTCATGTAGAGTATTCAGTATACCTGTAGTGAACTATGGAATGCAGAGCTAAGTGTCTGGCTCTTAGTGACGAATTCGCAGACCTCTCGGAATGTTAATATGGTGTTCACATGATGCATTGCGTCTCGCATTAAGTCACGTAAATAAAAAAATATAAATTAAAATGTCAGATTCGATACAAAACATTCTAATTAAAGGCTGTTCACGATAAAGTGAGCACCTTTGAAATCAATCTTAGAAAAAAGTCAGTGCTCCTACTAGCATGTTGTTACAAGACACCTGAGGGGCGTATCTGAGTTAGTGAGGGATGGAGGTCTTAAGAACTAAATTTGATTTCTAATTTATTCACACAACTATTATTTACAGCATAAAATCATCCATCGCCACTCTTACTCTTTTTATTTCTAGTTGAGCGCAATATTTAATGTCTATTTCAACTCTAATTAACGTCGTTTTCAATGGCGCTGTTTCGTTATAGTCAACCCATACTCATCATTAACACACATTCAGTCTGTCTGTTACCATAATTTGTAATGTTTTTCACTCAGGCATCTAGTTCAATAGTCCAGCCTGCCAGCCGCACTCTTCACTGCTTGATACTTGCAGTCGCAGGTTTCCCTTCCGCTGGTCATTTCTCTCGCCGCTCGTCGTCTATCGCTGAAACTCAGCCACTCATCCATTCAACAACTCCCGACTCGGGGGCCCGACACGCTTTTATTTTTATATCAGTCGCTCTGGCCATCTGGAAGGTTCAACGCACCCCGAGTCACGCTGAGAGAAACGATNCGCTTTTATTTTTATATCAGTCGCTCTGGCCATCTGGAAGGTTCAACGCACCCCGAGTCACGCTGAGAGAAACGATGTCAGTAATCCAGAGCATTCTTCAGATGTCTCAAAGACACCCGATACCCAAGGTATGGAGTAACACGTGCCCTGATNGTCAGTAATCCAGAGCATTCTTCAGATGTCTCAAAGACACCCGATACCCAAGGTATGGAGTAACACGTGCCCTGATAGGCTTAAGAAACAAGCTTTGTAAAGATTCTTTTGGGAAAAGTCGCTGCTTCTCCGGTTGCAACTGCTAGCGCGCCTCAATAAATCATTCGTGCCTCGCACGCTCACAGAGCAGCAGCCTGTAACAATATATTTTAACGGGCGCACTGAGTGACATGCGCCCAGTAAAGTTATTAATGATAGAGGAAAAGTAGTTCCATATCTTAACGTCGAATAAAAAGTGTAGGTTACCATTTGTGATAACTTAAATTATTTCTTTCGCTTTCTGTTTTTTTTTTTTTTTTTTTTTTTTTTTTTTANTTTTTTTTAATTCATCGAAGTGTAACAATTAGCAGATTTGTAACATATTTACTTTTCTAATAATTTTACAGTTTGCCTTGACTAACGCTTGAAAAAAGTGATAAGGCCTATGGCAATGTTAATTTTACATAAGGCGGAAGAATACACAACGTGAATACAAGTAGACCTTAAGCAGGGCTTTCAAAACGGCTTAGTTTACCGTGAACATAATTTATCTTCTTGAACTGTAACAAGGATATTGGCTCTTTCAAGGGAAGAAGTTTGCGGCAGTAGCATTCAGCAGGTACAGTACTGTAAACAATATAGATATTGTTTGCCAATACGAGTACAGCGCTGATAAAAATCTGGGCACTATTCCATACCAGAAAATAAGACTTTTTACCTTGAAGGTGGTTTATGGTTTCACCAGCTTGTTTTAATACATAGCAGAGTTGTATTTCTGCCTCCGTGATCGAGATATTGCATATCACGTAACCGGAGCAGAAGGACTGTTCCCTGCAATGCGTGGTCTTGCGTGGGGAAAATAAGACATTTTTAATGCCCTATTATTGCCGTGCTCATGAAATTCCGAGAACTTCTCGCAAGATTAGAAGCTAGTTTTAGGCGCGCATCTTGGGTGGCGTTAACGATGCATTAGACACAAGAAAATAACTATGCCGCAGAATCAGAATAACTTTACAGACCTTCATGTTGATCGGAAGTACCTAAGCTTATAAATTTACATCCCAAAAGAAATGCAAGTGCTGTTATTTGAGATTTTAAGTCATAGCGTGTGAAGCCTGTTTTAAATTTGCAGGCAAATTTAATTATATGAACGTGCAAATCTGGAGGCTGTTTCGCTTATCCGTAAGGAATATTTTGTTACGTCGACATAAAAACTAAAACATCTGTGTTTTCGCTATGTCTGACCGTAATACAGTTGATACTTCTGATATTTTGAAAGATTATGAATTATTCATTTGGAAAAGAGTTGGCAAGTGAAGCCAGACGAAAGAGCATCGGGTATTTGAAAAATGAAGGGTGCGCTTAAGGCATTGCAGCTTTCGTAATTAGTTAGGCTGTTGGATTTTAATGCTTAGATTTCATAAGTTTTAATGTTTTATTAACTTAAGAACTTAATGTGTTTTCACATATTTATGTTAAAAATTGCACTCATCCTTTCCATCCAGAAATGTCTTTATGTATTAAAATTTGTATATGCCTGCGTACAGTTATATAATTACGAATACGAGGTTTACTGTAAAGCAGTAGTAAGAACGATTCCCTCTCCTTCCCAGAGTCCTTTTGCTTGCTTGACACGATAATGCTGTAGGATAGTAAAATATAAGAAAAGTCGTAGGCCTTAATTTTGCCATGTAAAATTGAGACCTAAAAAAATAAGCAAAGTATTTTCCTAGCGTCATTATTAATTATGACACAGTGGTTTGAGGCCTCCGTCACCTGTTGCATTTGCTCTATCAAAATATTGTGTATTCCTAGCAAGTATTGCATTTCAATAATATCCTGACGACTCCTTAGGAAATATGCGAGTATCTGAAATCGAAAACAATTATGTTTCTGGGAATATAATGCCTATATTTGAGGTATGAGAGAGGATCAAGACATTCTGATTTTTTTTGTTATGGGAACGCATTAGGTGTGACAGGTTTTAAAAGAAAGAGAGCTGCGCATGCATTAACTGTCATACTGTATACATTTACGGATATACATAATTGGTATATTTCGTGGAGAAAACGGTCTCATAGTTAACTCAAGGATGTTCATGTTGCGGTGAGAATGCGTGTTTTTCAGCTCCTTGCGTGTCTGCATATACCGTTTCAAGATTTGCGGATTGACGTGACGGACCCAACGTGTTGCGTTTATCCTCATGCGTTCCAAGTATTCCCATACCTCGCTTTGCTCGGTAGATTTTGGTGGCCTACAAACTAAACTTACCTGAACTTAAATCTGAAAACCGGCATGCACAGCCATGGGTCACCCGGGGCTCGTACCCGTAACCACGGAAGTGTCCTAACGACCTCGGCCACAGAGTTCTCCTGCATTCCGAGATGAAATATGTTTGTTTTGGTCCTCTACTTAATCCTAATGTAAATTTTATTGACGGCCTGTGTTTCATTTGAATTGGACATTCTGACATGACAAAGAATCTCAATCGTTTCANTACGAAATGGGCTTGAAAGTATATCTTTAGCAGGGCTTCAAGAAAGTCTCTTCCAGTCATGAACCGACTATAGTTTTAGGCGCGCATCTTGGGTGGCGTTAACGATGCATTAGACACAAGAAAATAACTATGCCGCAGAATCAGAANTAGTTTTAGGCGCGCATCTTGGGTGGCGTTAACGATGCATTAGACACAAGAAAATAACTATGCCGCAGAATCAGAATAACTTTACAGACCTTCATGTTGATCGGAAGTACCTAAGCTTATAAATTTACATCCCAAAAGAAATGCAAGTGCTGTTATTTGAGATTTTAAGTCATAGCGTGTGAAGCCTGTTTTAAATTTGCAGGCAAATTTAATTATATGAACGTGCAAATCTGGAGGCTNTTTAAGTCATAGCGTGTGAAGCCTGTTTTAAATTTGCAGGCAAATTTAATTATATGAACGTGCAAATCTGGAGGCTATTTCGCTTATACGTAAGGAATTTTTTGTTACGTCGACGTAAAAACTAAAACATCTGTGTTTTCGCTATGTCTGACCGTAATAGAGTTGATACTTCTGATATTTTGAAAGATTATGAATTATTCATTTGGAAAAGAGTTGGGCAGTGAAGCCAGACGAAAGAGCATTGGGTATTTGAAAAATGAAGGGTGCGCTTGAGGCATTGCAGCTTTCGTAATTAGTTAGGCTGTTGGATTTTAATGCGTAGATTTCACAAGTTTAAATGTTTTATTAACTTAAGAACTTAATGTGTTTTCACATATTTATGTTAAAAATTGCACTCATCCCTTCCATCCAGAAATGTCTTTATGTATTAAAATTTGTATATGCCTGCGTACAGTTATATAATTACGAATACGAGGTTTACTGTAAAGCAGTAGTAAGAACGATTGCCTCTCCTTCCCAAAGTCCTTTTGCTTGTCTGACACGATAATGCTGTAAGATAGTAAAATATAAGAAAAGGCGTAGGCCTTAATTTTGCCATGTAAAATTGAGACCTAAAAAATAAGCAAAGTATTTTCCTAGCGTCATTATTAATTGTGGCACAGTGGTTTGAGGCCTCCGTCACCCGTTGCATTTGCTCTATCAAAATATTGCGTATTCCTAGAAAGTATTGAATTTCAATAATATCCAGACCACTCCTTAGGAAATATGCCAGTATCTGAAATCGAAAACAATTATGTTTCTGGGAAGATAACGCCTATAAATTTAGGAATGAGAGAGGATCAAGACTTTCGATTTTTTTTTTTTATGGGAACGCATTAGGTGTGACAGGTTTTAAAAGAAAGAGAGCTGCGCATGCATTAACTGTCGTACTGTCTACATTTACGGATATACATAATTGGTATATTTCGTGGAGAAAACGGTCCCATAGTGAACTCAAGGATGTTCATGTTGCGGTGAGAATGCGTGTTTTTCAGCGCCTTGCGTGTCTGCATATACCGTTTCAAGATTTTCGGATTGACGTGACGGACCCAACGTGTTGCGTTTATCCTCATGCGTTCCAAGTATTCCCATACCTCGCTTTGCTCGGTAGATTTTGGTGGCCTACAAACTAAACTTACCTGAACTTAAATCTAAAAACCGGCATGCACAGCCATGGGTCACCCGGGGCTCGAACCCGGAACCACGGAAGTGCCCTAACGACCTCAGCCACAGAGTTCGCCTGCATTCCGAGATGAAATATGTTTATTTTGGTCCTCTACTTAATCCCAATGTAAATTTTATTGACGGCCTGTGTTTCATTTGAATTGGACATTCTGACATGACAAAGAATCTCAATCGTTTCAGTTTGCTTAATACAACTTAGTAATGCGTAATATGTATATATATACTGAATTGAAGTAACTTTCTGAAAGTTAAGATTTTATTTCAATAAACAATTTATTTGATATAAGTTGTTCATGTTAAATTAAGCACTTGCGTTATCAACGGTTGATAAAAATCACTGCCCGTTAACTGCGTGAATGCTATAGTTTGTTATCGGTTTCTTTACACTTTTTGAATCAAACCTTCAAAAAATCACCCTACGTGCTTGGTTGTTTCCTGAATATGTAATGTGTCACGAGCGATTTATACTTGTGTTAACATAAAAGTACCTTATTTTTTACTGAATTGATATTTTCCCTATATTGTATGTAAAAATTATAATATTTCAGTTATAATTAATGTGAATAAAAACAGTGAGAAAATATATGTGTTGGCAATTCCTAGTAATAAATGTTCTTACGTGAAATGTTATTACAGTGGCCGCGCACGAATGCGGTGCATTGTCCCTTTGGTATAATTTTATACATTTGATTAAGCTTTGTTTGCACGAGGCGGAGGAATATCCTGCAAGTAGAACTTTAGTAGGGCTTCAGAAAAGTTTGAATTTGAGTTAAGTTGAGAGATTTGGGCGGCTCTTAATAACGATGTCTTGAGAGCCGATGAGGGTGAACTGAGGTCAGAAAGGAGAGAAAAGCTTGAAGTAACCGTGAATGAACTGCACCTGCCCCACCGGCTGCATGCTCCGTGTTGGCAACGGATTAAGTAAAATATTAAAAGTCTTAACGTATTGCGGGTGTAATGTTTAAACTTATGCTAAATAGAGTTGGTGTTCTCTCTCTCTCTCTCTCTCTCTCTCTCTCTCTCTCTCTCTCTCTCTCTCTCTATATATATATATATATATACATATATATACCGAATTGACATATAAGATATTAGTAACATATTTACAGTCCTAATATTTTCACGTTTCCACTTGACTGACACATGAATAAACTAAAGTAGTTAGACCTACGGCAATGTAAATTTTAGATACGGCAGAAGGATGTGTATCTAACGCAGGGCTTTCAAAAGTGTTCATTTAACCGCAGACAGCCTATCCCTACAATTAATTAAACATGAAGTTTAGGTAAAGAATTCGCGTGAGTAAACAAGTCATCAAGCTGAGCAAGTGGAGTTGTGGCAACACCTACGTGGCTGCACACCAGCTACCACATTGTTTGAGACTTTCCTTCACGACAAGGGGCTTTGTTCTCCCGCCAGAAAGCCTCGGGGGCAGCGTTGCCGTTTGTTTACAAGACGTTGACCAGCGCCACCTGTGGTCACGGCCTGCGTGCACTGCCAGCACGGCGCAGGACACGTACCGCGTTGAGGAAGAACGGCCGCGACTCTTGCGTCAGCGGCGAACAGCGAGGTTGCGTGCTCTCGTTGTGCAGGAACGTGTTTGTAACCAAGCCATTCGCGGAAACGAATACACTCGCAGACAAAAGTTAACACCAAGAGGGAGTGGTGGAAATGAAATAAAACTGCGTGTGTTGAAACGTCATGTGACTTTGTTACAATGACTACAATATCCTATCGCGCGGATAACTGAGTTGGCAATACGAGCCTACTGACGGAACTATGTCATTAGGCTGCGGCACCATTAGGGCCTGAATGCATGCGCCGATTCCGTTCGTTGTATCCTCTTTTGAAGCTAGTCGACCNTGTGCAGGAACGTGTTTGTAACCAAGCCATTCGCGGAAACGAATACACTCGCAGACAAAAGTTAACACCAAGAGGTAGTGGTGGAAAGAAATAAAACTGCGTGTGTTGAAACGTCATGTGACTTTGTTACAATGACTACAATATCCTATCGCGCGGATAACTGAGTTGGCAATACGAGCCTACTGACGGAACTATGTCAGTAGGCTGCGGCACCATTAGGGCCTGAATGCATGCGCCGATTCCGTTCGTTGTATCCTCTTTTGAAGCTAGTCGACCTACAGCTGTTGCAACTGGCTCTCGATATCCTGCAGATGAGCATTTGGCCGTAGTTGACGTCAGTTGACATGCATGTTTTGTCGGGGACAGGTCGGAGGTCCTAGCTGGTCGCACGGGCAGGCAGGCATTCCATAGATGCATGTTCCGTGTGTAGACGATTGTTGTCTTGTTGAAAGGCTATCAAGGAGCTCTACCGGAACCTTCATAGCGTGTGTGAGTGGTCTCGTGTTACACATTGCTTCTATCGCGTCACCGTGACGTCGGAATGTGCACATGCTCTGCAAGTGCATGACACGTCCACCCAANTCTTCATAGCGTGTGTGAGTGGCCTCGTGTTACACATTGCTTCTATCGCGTCACCGTGGCGTCGGAATGTGCGCATGCTCTGCAAGTGCATGACACGTCCACCCAACTTCATGCGGACCCACAATGAGAGCCCTGTCAAACTTCGTCTAATGCGTCCACGAGGCCTCTGTGTCCTAACATCACTATGTCGACTGGCGCTCCAAACATGTATTATAGCACTATCGCTATAATTGTTTTTGAACCACTCTGGTGGTGGCCGTCTAGACGTAACAGAGTATTGCTACTGTAATAATTTACACACCCAGTAATGGAATGTACGTATGCCAAATTATATCCAGTTTGGACCACCCCTTCTTGGTGCTTCAATCTTTTGTCACTTCGTATAATTAATAAGCTAGTATTGGAAACTGAATTGCTTCTGACGTAATTTTTCTTGACATTTGAGTGTTAAATTTTGGTAAATACAAAAAAAAATCAAGCAGTTGTTTCTTTTTTCTGTCTGACGAAAGTAACCTAAGGAATTAAAATACCCAGAATTTTTATATACCAACAGTTTCGAAACTAAAAAATATGCATCTGGTAAGTTACGCAAAATTTTATACCCAAAATATTTAAGTGAAATGCACAACAAATATTGCAATTTGGGTATTTTTTCTGAATGTAGAATGATTTAAATTGCTTATTTATCGTGACTACTTGTTATTTATATCTGCGAACACGAAAAAGCCGTGTTTGCTACGAAAGACGCGAAATGTAGCGTATAGTGGCTGTTTTACAAAGGAAATTTATCTTATGTGACGCCATGTTCAGAAAACGAGGACCACCGAAATGATAGCATGTCACGAATATCCACTTAAACACCTATTAAAGAAATAAAATAAATTCTGAAGAGATTATTCGTACCTAAGCGATGTACACGGTGCTGCTAATTATTTATTGTTAATAGCGTAGTACGTGCTGTCGAATTCGTAAATGTTACAATACAAAAACAATAATTACAAAGGCAGCTATAGGATGTTCTGCGACGAAACCGACAAACTTCTCCAGCGTGTTCTAGAAGTCATTAACAACAAAAAAAAATTGCATACACATGAAGGTTATGAAGTCCCGTTTCAGAGTTACAGTGATGGAAATGCAATAAACACAACATGTGTAGTTATTGAATATCTCTATTGACATTGACTACATGTCGGAGGGTTCATACAGGCTGTTTAAAATGGGCCCCACGTGACCGTAAGCAGGCTGCGACACGTTGTTCTGCCACTGCCTGTCTGCATGTTCATTTGGGAGTTGAGTGGTGGCATCAGTGGTCGCCCTTATCAACTGGTCTCGTGTGTGTGGTTTCCGTATGCTGTACACCCTACTCTCCAGGCAGGCCCAGAAGAAAACGTCCTATGGGGGTGGGATCAGGAGATCGCGGCGGTCATGGGACTGGGCCACCTCTTCCTACCCGCCTGCGCGGATACTGCCACAACCTTGCTGAAGTGTGGATATGCCCTATCCTGCTGCAACTACATGCCACGTCGTACTGCTAACAGCGCATCTTCCAATCAAATATGTAAGTCGGTTTCCAGGAATTGTTTGTAGTAATTAGCATCGAGATGGTCCTGTATGAAATGTGGTCCAATGAGACGATTTCCACGTAATCCGCACCACACATTCACTGAAAATCGTCCTTGGAAATTAGTACTTATTGCATTCCCGTCACTGTAACTCGGAAACGGAGCTTCATAGCCGACGTGTGTGTATGACTGTATTATTGCTAATGATCTCTAGAACTCGTTGGCGTAATTTGTCGGTTTCGTTGCGGAACATCCTGTGTAAGAACAAGCAGTGTTGCACGCAGAAATATCAAATTTTCACGGTTGTGTTTACAGACAATTATTCGACAACCCTAAACCCTACATATCACGTGTTAATACTCATTTCTATTGCTGAATTAGATCAAATGAAACCACATAAAACATGAAGAACAAAGGAAAAATGTGTAATACTTGTGTTGAATCCCCCCCCCCTCCTCCAAACCAATTTATGGTTTCTAAAACATAACATACAACATACACAGAATAGTATTGTTATTTGAAATATTATTCAAATATAAAGTTTTTTTCTTTTTCTTTTACTTTAACGTTTGTTTTGATACATAAAGACTTAGCCATTCAAACATGTGTTCCCTGAATAGTGCAACGNGCATTCCATAGATGCATGTTCCGTGTGTAGACGATTGTTGTCTTGTTGAAAGGCTATCAAGGAGCTCTACCGGAACCTTCATAGCGTGTGTGAGTGGTCTCGTGTTACACATTGCTTCTATCGCGTCACCGTGACGTCGGAATGTGCACATGCTCTGCAAGTGCATGACACGTCCACCCAAGTTCATGCGGACCCACAATAAGAGCCCTGTCAAACTTCGTCTAATGCGTCCACGAGGCCTCTGTGTTCTAACATCACTATGTCGACTGGCGCTCCAAACACGTATTATAGCACTATCGCTATAATTGTTTTTGAACCACTCTGGTGGTGGCCGTCTAGACGTAACAGAGTATTGCTANGTATTATAGCACTATCGCTATAATTGTTTTTGAACCACTCTGGTGGTGGCCGTCTAGACGTAACAGAGTATTGCTACTGTAATAATTTACACACCCAGTAATGGAATGTACGTATGCCAAATTATATCCAGTTTGGACCACCCCTTCTTGGTGCTTCAATCTTTTGTCACTTCGTATAATTAATAAGCTAGTATTGGAAACTGAATTGCTTCTGACGTAATTTTTCTTGACATTTGAGTGTTAAATTTTGGTAAATACAAAAAAAAATCAAGCAGTTGTTTCTTTTGTCTGTCTGACGAAAGTAACCTAAGGAATTAAAATACCCAGAATTTTTATATACCAACAGTTTCGAAACTAAAAAATATGCATGTGGTAAGTTACGGAAAATTTTATACCCAAAATACTTAAGTGAAATGCACAACAAATATTGCAATTTGGGTATTTTTTCTGAATGTAGAATGATTTAAATTGCTTATTTATCGTGACTATTTGTTATTTATATCTGCGAACACGAAAAAGCAGTGTTTGCTACGAAAGACGCGAAATCTAGCGTATAGTGGCTGTTTTACAAAGGAAATTTATCTTATGTGACGCCATGTTCAGAAAGCGAGGACCACCGAAATGATAGCATGTCACGAATATCCACTTAAACACCTATTAAAGAAATAAAATAAATTTTGAAGATGATATTCGTACCTAAGCGATGTACACGGTGCTGCTAATTATTTATTGTTAGTAGCGTAGTACGTGCTGTCGAATTCGTAAATGTTACAATACAAAAACAATAATTACAAAGGCAACTATAGGATGTTCTGCGACGAAACCGACAAACTTCTTCAGCGTGTTCTAGAGGTCATTAACAACAAAAAAAAATTGCATACACATGAAGGGTATGAAGTCCTGTTTCAGAGTTACAGTGATGGAAATGCAATAAACACAACATGTGTAGTTACTGAATATCTTTATTGACATTGACTACATGTCGGAGGGTTCATACAGGCTGTTTAAAATGGGCCCCACGTGACCGTAAGCAGGCTGCGACACGTTGTTCTGCCACTGCCTGTCTGCGTGTTCATTTTGGAGTTGAGTGGTGGCATCAGTGGTCGCCCTTATCAACTGGTCTCGTGTGTATGGTTTCCGTATGCTGTACACCCTACTCTCCAGGCAGGCCCAGAAGAAAACGTCCGATGGGGTGGGATCAGGAGATCGCGGCGGCCATGGGACTGGGCCACCTCTTCCCACCCGCCTGCGCGGATACTGCCACAACCTTGCTGAAGTGTGGATATGCCCTATCCTGCTGCAACTACATGCCACGTCGTACTGCTAACAGCGCATCTTCCAATCAAATTTGTAAGTCGGTTTCCAGGAATTGTTTGTAGTAATTAGCATCGATATGGTCCTGTATGAAATGTGGTCCAATGAGACGATTGCCACGTAATCCGCACCACACATTCACTGAAAATCGTCCTTGGAAATTAGTACTTATTGCATTCCCGTCACTGTAACTCGGAAACGAAGCTTCATAGCCGACGTGTGTGTATGACTGTATTATTGCTAATGATCTCTAGAACTCGTTGGCGTAATTTGTCGGTTTCGTTGCGGAACATCCTGTGTAAGAACAAGCAGTGTTGCAGAAATATCAAATTTTCACGGTTGTGTTTACAGACAATTATTCGACAACCCTAAACCCTACATATCACGTGTTAATACTCATTTCTATTGCTGAATTAGATCAAATGAAACCACATAAAACATGAAGAACAAAGGAAAAATTTGTAATACTTGTGTAGAATCCCCCCCCTCCTCCAAACCAATTTATGGTTTCTAAAACATAACATACAACATACACAGAATAGTATTGTTATTTGAAATATTATTCAAATATAAAGTTTTTTTCTGTTTCTTTTACTTTAACGTTTGTTTTGATACATAAAGACTTAGCCATTCAAACATGTGTTCCCTGAATAGTGCAACGNTTTCTTTTACTTTAACGTTTGTTTTGATACATAAAGACTTAGCCATTCAAACATGTGTTCCCTGAATAGTGCAACGTCGCTCATTATTTTTATTTTATCTAGAATATAACTCATCACCCTAATTACAATATTAACTGTTTTTTGGATGTGAAAGCAAGATTTTATGGACTCTATTGAGATAAAATTTATTTTGACACTACTGTCGTACTTTTTTTTTNTTGGATGTGAAAGCAAGATTTTATGGACTCTATTGAGATAAAATTTATTTTGACACTACTGTCGTACTTTTTTTTTCTTCTGTTTCTAGATAAAATAAAAATTATGAGTGACATTGCACTATTCAGGGAACATATGTTTGAATNTTTTTTTTTCTTCTGTTTCTAGATAAAATAAAAATTATGAGTGACATTGCACTATTCAGGGAACATATGTTTGAATGGTTAAGTCTTTATGTATTACAATAGTCAGTATTGGCATTTGTGTAAATGGTTTCACGTCTGTGCCAACATATAGCAGTGAATTCTTAAGAAAGGCGTATCAATTATTTTAATTGGCTATTGCTAGAATTTGAATTCTCAAAATTAAGCGGACTAGACTTTTATTTCTGAAATAAGATTTTAACTTTTTTTTTTAATGAAGTACACTAAAGTAAGCCGTATTTAAAACATTATAACTTATTTCCTTATGCTAAGAATTACATGTACTGCATTTTATTTAAAAAATAATATTCGCATAGCTAATTCAAATTAGTCTGTAATCATGCAATCGCTTCATATGATCATACAAATACAAGAGACTCGTATTATTTGCTTTAGCTTTCATGTTGTTACACATGCGATTTTTAATATTAAGTATTGCTGGTTACTGAGCATGTATTATCAACTTGATATCAATATTTCTATTATCACGATTATTTTCCGCCATTTCAAAGCTTTTCCACTGTCGCTCGTTCAGAACCCAGACAACACACTCAGATTGGTCGGTTGGTGGTAAAGCTCAATGTATTCCATCTCGCTACACCACCAACCACCATCAACAACACCAACTACCAACTGCGAGTTGAAATGATTTTAGGACCAACAACCGACAGGAAATCGTGCCATCTAACGTATACTGCACTGTTCTTCAAGAGCAGCCAACACCGACAACACCGATCACCAACACCAACCGTCTATTGTGCCAGGGGCTCAAGTGTTATACATTTAAACGCATAATACTGCTACAATTTTTACTACCTATAATGTCTGAAGTTATCAGTGGGCCGGGGTATAGGCAGGCCTACAGTGTTATGCGCGTCTCTCTCTCTCTCTCTCTCTCTCTTTATTTCTTTCTTTCTTTCTCTGTGACAGGTGAAATTGTTTGAAAGTTTGTTGAACCATTTTTAGAATATAGCATTCACTTTTTTTTTTTACAGTGTAGGTTTACTTTACATGATGTTTCGATGAGAGTTCGCGGATTCTGATGAGTTTATTTATTGTCGGTTGGTATTATCATCATCATCATCATCATCATATGTGTCAATCACCCTGTTGGTGGTCTTCACTGTTGGGTGGTACAATAAACTGCTGTGCTAAATAAATTATTATTATTATTATTATTGGTTCCTGTCGTACAGTTTTGGGCACACGCTGGATACATTTAAATTTAATTCCATTTTAGGCAAGTTGCAAAGTTTTAATGACATCTTATTTTCTAATTATTTACACGTATAAAATTATCTACAGAGTGCCCAGAACACTTCAGTGTGGAACTGCTGCGGTAGTAGATACCCATAACATTATTTTTCCGTGATTGTTTTGCCTCCACTCTGTCAACTTCAATCTTAAAACTAAAGTGTTTTTCCTTTCTCCAGAGCTCCAACCTTTCTAGTTTTTCTGGTAAAGCCTTCCTGATTTCGGCATTCCATGGTCTTCCATAATCACTCCAGCTAATGCTGGGATGGTTCTGTAATGCAGACCATGGCCCATTTCTTCCCCGTTCCTGATTCCCGAGTCACGGGTCCCATGATTCTGTTCTCTATACAATTCTAAGATTTTTTTAGTGAAACTTAAGAAATAATGCTTGGGTTTATATTTTAGTATTTTCCGTGCGTCCCATTTTTTACTGGTATAGTTTTAGCCGTTTTAAAGTCGTTGAGACGTATCATGGNCTTTTTTACTGGTATAGTTTTAGCCCTTTTAAAGTCGTTGAGACGTATCATGGGAGGAAAATAAAATTGTTCGTGTATCGTACGGATTAGAGGCAGCAAACGTAGCTCAACGTTCTTCAGTTACTTCGACAGGAACATTGTCGAGGTCTGTAGAATTATTATTATTTTTATGAAACATTGTCTCGAGGACTTCTTACAGTTTTAATGTATATATATTTATTTATTTTACGTATTTGTACCGTTTACGGAAAGTTTACTTGACATAAATAAAGTGAAGAAAAGACTTGCATGTCGTCTGCTCAGACGTGCGTGCGAGTACATAACTGCCTACCTGTTTTACAGAAGTACTTGTTTATTTTGTTGACTGTGTGACAGTGGAGGAATATATGGCATCTCCTTTGTTATCTGCTATTTATAAAGTGTATTGTGTAGCTTTTTAAGTACCAGACCTACTTTTTATTACTTTGAAATTGTATATCAACTGCTCAGTGAGAAGTTCCTTCGTCTTTTCCAGTTCATTTTTATAACTCCTCTTTTATTAACTTCTAAGCTATATCTCTTATATTTGCGCCTGGAATTAATATTGCCCCAAGAGAATGCTAGACACGAGCAATTTTGTATAATGTTTAAAATATTAGTTTTAGGTACCTATTTAACAACATTTTAGTGCTGTTATTAAAGTGTATACCATTAAATATAGTTGT
The DNA here is from genome assembly GCA_002778355.1 of Clitarchus hookeri. Lineage (NCBI taxonomy): Eukaryota > Metazoa > Arthropoda > Insecta > Phasmatodea > Phasmatidae > Clitarchus > Clitarchus hookeri. The sequence goes on from NQII01000047.1 coordinate 1,309,474, forward strand.
ATTTCCTGTTATTTTTTCCTTTGCTATTAATAGATTTTTGTAAGTTACACACCCCGAAAAAAGTTTTGCACCACCAAAATTATTGAGTTGCACGGTTGCGCACGGCCCAAGAGAAAGTATGTGTTGAAAATACGCACTGTGCGTACAGAACATCACGCCTGGCATGTCGATGCATCTCTGTAATACGCCTCTTATCCCAGCGAACATCTTCATGAGCAGCCAGATTACAGGCTGCGCAAAATTGTTTTTGGGATGTGTAGTTACATAATTGTAATGATCTGTTTTTGTAGTATTTTCAGTTAAGGATTAGATTCAGTTTATTTTGTAACATTTTTAATGCGTACAAAATTAGTGTTGATTATTATTTAAGGTTTGTAGTATTTTTGTGAGACAAGTTACTTGACATTTTCGGTAATCTATTCTAATAAACGTAGATATTTCAAACAATACGAAATTCTGCCAGCCTCTCGCAAAACCAAACTACGAAAATTGCGAAACAAAATAAATTTCGTTCGATGTGAAGGATTAGCGGTCAGTAGATGCGAGTCAAATGTATTCAATGCGTCAGCGTTGCGTGACATGCCCCCAGCTGATGGTGTACGCTTGCTAGTGTAGTTGCGTAATCTTAGTATCGAGTGTGCGGCGAGGAATCTGCTGATGCAGTGTTTTGCATCGCAAGCAATGCATTGTTGATGGCGAATATTTGTTTACATTCCACGGAGTGTTGTCTTTCAGTGGCTGTCGCCATGTTCTCGCCACTTCCTTTTTCTGTTGCGAAGTCAACAAGACACGCTCGTGCATTACATTTGATGTAATTTTAATCGTGCCATCACAGAGAAGAATTTTTTTTTTTTTTAGATTTTGCGGGAGTTTATTCATATCAGCAAATTAAACTAAGCTGGAAACCAAAAATGCATGGAAATCATATATGTGGAATGCCGCCCGTCAAGAATAGTTGGTTGATGGTGAGAACAATTGTTCAAGCAGTTGTTCTCACTCGTCGGAGGCANTGTTCAAGCAGTTGTTCTCACTCGTCGGAGGCAAAAAGTCGAGAAAACGGGTTTCTATTCTGTTATAACTACACTAAAATTTGAGGGCGACGATGTGTTGCTATAATCTATTGGTGGTTACTTCCTTTTCTGAAGCCCTGCTTTAGTTCTCATTTCAGACTATTCCTCCGCCTCGTGCAAACAAAGTTTAACTAAGTCTAGAAAAGTTACACCAAAGGGACAGCGTACCGCATTTGTGCGCACTCAGTTTAATAACACTTTGAGTAAAAACTATTTCTGACTAGGCATTGCTGACATACATATTTTCTCAATTTTTTTATATTCATTATTCGTGAAATATTTTTAACTTATAGATCAAATATGCCTAAGTAAAAGTTAAATTTAGTTAAAAATAAAATGTTTTATATCAACAGAAACACTTGCGATGCGTGACATGTTTAGGAAACAACTAAACTCGTCATAAACGTGAAAGGTTTGATTAAAAAATTGTAAAGATACCGCGAATATACGACAGTGCAGCATTCTTTAGTTTCGCCTTTTTTCGTAACAAACCACTGTGGACCAGTGTACACAATTGCGTAGATAACGCACATGAAGGTTATCTGTACACAGCGGGGTTCAACGTCCAATTATTTTACGTGTGGGTAACTGATTTGTAAACCATGTTACTGGTCTAGATTATGAATGGTTCGTACTACTATAGGCGAAAACAATTCTCACAGCCCATTGGTTGTGATGAAGAAACAAGCTCTGTGTGACTGAAGTTCTGCACGCATAAAAAAAACTTGTTTGCACATTAAACCACAAATTAAAGTCCGTCTTAAAGGGTTGATAAGTGTCAAATGTAAAGCGTTGAAAAATGTTTGTTTACTTCGTTATAATTTTTTTTTTTATAAAGATTTGCTTTTCAATCGAAGAATGTCAAATTCAACAATATTGGTCAACTTCTACGTAGTCTAAAAAAAACTTTTGCAACGAAATCTTGCGTAGTGTTTTGAGAAATTGGAATATTATTTATTACTGTCATTATCAGGGAGGAAATATTTCGTCTACCAATGATTACGGATGAAGTTGTACTTCCCTCATCCAGTCAGAAATAGCTCTTTGTTAAAAAAAAATATAAACAAGTAGTAATATTAATCTTGGTCTTGTAATGTGAACTCTAAAACATATTTTGTGTCGTGAATCAATTTTTTTTTCTTTTTTTGGAATATTCGCCCCATCTATTTAACCTATTTTAATCGGAGTTTGAAATTAATTGGGAAATCGGTCTAGTAAATCGGGCGGATTGAAATTTTAGTGTATGCGATTTACATACGAAGTTTTTGAACGCACCGCCTTATTCGTGGTTTCTGCTTGTACATTACTGAGGGTATAAGATGTTGGTCGTGATACTACCATAGGTGCCTAGTACAGTGGGAGGGGGGATGGAAGGGAGTTATCCCCCCCCCCCCANACCCAATTCTGGAAGGCAGGAGCGACGGCCTTCTGGGTTGATACACAGTGCTCTGGTCCAGGGAGAGGGTGACACTATATACGGCTAAGTGTTCTTGAGCGCCAAAGATTGTGTCTGCACCAACATTTGAGTGACATGCGCACTGACATAATTTATTAATGTGTAAATTAAATTAATTGTCTGGCAAAATATTTTTCTTTATTGTTGCAATAACTGACTTCACTTATGCAAGTAAATGCACTCGGGCAAATAATATGCTGAGCAATTATTGGTTTATGAAACATGGTGTCTTAGTTGATCTGTTTTGGTTGTATTCCTGTTATTTGAACTTACTTGATCGTTACCAGCCGTTATTCCACATCGTGTTTTATACACTGCTACTTCACATTGCTTTCAAAGTCGTTATAAAAGGTTCGTTAACAGTTTTTAAGTATGTTTGATGAGCAGCGAATACACATTTTTATGCAAACTTTATAAACTTTTGTATGTACGAGATATGTGTATAGTAAGATTTGGAGTTCTTCATTGCAAAAATTCTACCCCAAACTTAAGTTTGAAAATTTTCACCGCCCCCAGCAAGTACTCTTGCAAACTTCTGGTTTCTTATTGGTCTGCTTTCATTCGATTCCTTTCACAAACATTACAGTTGTTTCTTGCTGTTCACAATCAGCGTAGTATAAGTATGTAGCTGATGATANTCGATTCCTTTCACAAACATTACAGTTGTTTCTTGCTGTTCACAATCAGCGTAGTATAAGTATGTAGCTGATGATATGCTGCAGGAACAAAAGGCATTTCCTTTTGAAAATTTTGAAAAGAAAAATGTTCTAAAAATATAAACTTGATAGTGTAATACACTAGAAAGTGTATAATGTTTTTGTACAAACAGTTACCTTTGATTTCACATGTTATAAATAAAAATTCAGTAAATTATAAGCAAATGAGAGTTAATGCTGCGTGGATGACAGCAAAATCGTCAGTGGCTCGAAATCCGGCCAGCAAATAAGACTCGAATTCTAACCTGGGATTGCCAACTCTTTCTTCCATAATTTCCATGTTCCTTGGTGAGTGAATGAAGAGATTTGGG
>NQII01000047.1:1315056-1360086 GCA_002778355.1 Clitarchus hookeri
AAATTTAACGTTTACTTATATTTTATTTATAAATTATAATATTTAATCTATAATTAATATGAATTAAAACAGAGAGAAAATAGGTGTGTTGGTAATGCCTAGTAAGAAATAGTTCTCATGCAAAATATGAATACACAAAGTGCCCACGAATACGGCGTGCTGTCCCTTTGGTATTAATTTTCTAGACTCGGTTAAGCTCTGTCTGCATGAGGCGGAGGAATATACTGGAAGTAACAGTGAGGTAAATGGAATGTAATGGTTGTGTGGAATGAAATACTGCATGGAGTTGAGTAATGGGCTGCAGTAGAAGCTAAGCAAGCAGCTTGGCGAGGAGGCAAGTTGGCGTGACGGCCGCGGAAAGACGTGGGCGGTATCAGCTGAACAGCGGGCGTCGAGTCCTGGACTCTGCCAGGTCGGGGACTGCGGTAGGGCGTGGACTGCGGTGACGTCACCCATTGAGCGAGCCTGGGTGGCGCGTCGCGCAGGCGCAGCAGCCGTCGCTCTTCCCCGCCGTCGCCCCCCTTTTATCCACAACCCAGCCTGGGAAGGGGAGGGGATGGTCGAGTTCGTTGGCCCTGCCAGACGGGAACATCTATAGCTCGGGCCAACATTCCTCGCCAGTCTGCTGCATTCTTCTCCTGTATACGCGGGCCCCATCGTTCCTTGCCATTGCCACCCATTTGAACTTAATTGGCCGTGCGACTTAAATACAGTCAATTCGTGGTCACTTCCAACTTTCCTGTAGCCCTGCTAAAGTTCTAATTCCAGAATATTCCTCCGCCTCGTGCAAACTAAGTTTAACTTAGTCGAAAAAATTCGAAGGTTTGATTCAGAAAGTGTGAAGAAACCGCGAATAGACTATAAACACTAAGCACATCGATAAAAATGCACAGGTTTTTGGAAACGAATGTAGAAAAATTAAGAAACGGCAAATTTTATCGCTTACTTTGTTTGCAAATACTTTTACAGCGTGATGCATTACTGCNGTAGAAAAATTAAGAAACGGCAAATTTTATCGCTTACTTTGTTTGCAAATACTTTTACAGCGTGATGCATTACTGTCCAGCTGTTTATTACGCCGTAAATTTGCACGTTTTGGTGCGACCTAAGATTTCGCGCTAAAATAACGTCATTTTGTCAAAATATTTGCTCATACAGAATAAGTGGGAGGAGCACGGGCTGAGGGAGTGACGAGAAGAGCCGAATGAAGACTGTGAAACAGTGAAAAAGTGATAGTGGTGGAGAGACCGTGGNGTAGAAAAATTAAGAAACGGCAAATTTTATCGCTTACTTTGTTTGCAAATACTTTTACAGCGTGATGCATTACTGCCCAGCTGTTTATTACGCCGTAAATTTGCACGTTTTGGTGCGACCTAAGATTTCGCGCTAAAATAACGTCATTTTGTCAAAATATTTGCTCATACAGAATAAGTGGGAGGAGCACGGCTGAGGGAGTGACGAGAAGAGCCGAATGAAGACTGTGAAACAGTGAAAAAGTGATAGTGGTGGAGAGACCGAGGNGGCTGAGGGAGTGACGAGAAGAGCCGAATGAAGACTGTGAAACAGTGAAAAAGTGATAGTGGTGGAGAGACCGTGGAAGATAGTCATTTTATTAAGTTTAATCGGCAAAAGTAGACCACAAACAGCTAAGGATGATGATGTATTATTTGTTCAAAAAGTAGGCAGAAACTGTTATTTAATATTGCGCTTTCTTAATTTTTTCTATGTTGTCTTCCAGAAACGCAATATATTCAATTCAGTGTTAGTTTATGTACCACGCCCTTCCTAATCGTCTGCTGTGTCGATACTAGAAAAAAAAATTAATTTGGCAATTGCGTAAGTTTGAACGTAGCGTGATATTTATATTGTCTGCGAATTTTCTTCGTGGTATCAACGGTTAGTTTCATGTTTATGTATGACCATACATTTAATAGTTTTAATTACGCAATTTGTGAGCTCACGTCGTGTCCAACTTCTCTGGACAACAAAATTTGTCGGATATTTAACCAATTTTTTTTTTGTCGCTGGTGGTTTTAGCTGTAGGTTATGATGATCTGGTAGGCCGAAATGTACAAGAACTACCGTATGCAGTAGTATAGTTTCCACTGAAGCAAGCGATGCTGTTGAAAAATAAAGCTGCATCTGCCAAAATCTGCATGATCAAACTTTACACAGGGTGAGGCCTCATCTCTTCATATTACGTTCAAGTACTTCACCCGTATAATTGTTTCTCCTTTCCCTTGTGACTCAGAAATCGGAAATTCAATCCCTAATGTTACGTATGCTTACGTACTATTTTACTGTGGTAAACTATAAATATTTCAAAATTCCGTTAGGCCTCTAAGATATTTGCCCCAAAATGCGGTACCAACTTAAATAATAATTTGTTGTGTGAATTGTTTTGATAGAATGAGCACGGACCCCAAGTTGTTGCGAACACATTTTGCAACTTAACTAAATCCAGCATGGCAATAAATATATTTACTTGTCTAAGAATATGCACTTAATGGTTTGTTTGAAGTTCATCAGTGGGCTGACTTAAGCAGTAGTCGACAAGCTAGTCAGGCCAAAACGCTCGTCTGGACGAGTATGCAAAAATTATGCTAGCTAATTTCTTCGTCAGAAAAAAAAAAAAACTTTACATGAAACTTATGGAAAACACTAAAGGCGGATTCACAACCTCTACGTAACGTATGTTTTCTGCTGGCAGATATTCAAACAAAAACGTAACTTTACGAAGCGAGATTATTATTTTGTGTTTTGTTTGTGCAAAGAAAATGGTACAATTTTGAAACATTGGCCAAAGAAAAATAATTTCTTGTATTGATGACTTAACGTTAATAGTTAGTTAGAAGATTGACTTTANTGAAACATTGGCCAAAGAAAAATAATTTCTTGTATTGATGACTTAACGTTAATAGTTAGTTAGAAGATTGACTTTTATTATTAAATCGGACATTCTGCCTCTTATTTCTACGTACGCTAAGTGTGAACGGAATAGGTGCATGCATATATGCAGTACTCATCTTGTATTCATACGTACTTACGTACGNCGTACGCTAAGTGTGAACGGAATAGGTGCATGCATATATGCAGTACTCATCTTGTATTCATACGTACTTACGTACGCTACTTCGAAGTTATGAATCCATCTTAAGTGATATCATTAGCATTTCGTTATAATGTGTTGCTATTTAGCATTTAATGAAATGCGCATTTGCGGATTTTCCTTCATGAAATAAGTCCTTGCGAAGTCTCCTTGGTGGAATCTACTGTATATCTTCATCGATCATGTGACACATTTTGTTCTATCTAAACATTGTTATCCCCCGCGTAGCTTCACAAAAAATTACCATAACTTGTAATTGTTCTTTAACTAAAATAATTAATTGGTAATTTAAAAAATAGGAACCCTTTAATTATTAAAAAACGCGTTTGTACCGGTATTTATTAAATTGAATACCGAAATGGCGTACGTTTCCAGTCACTTTGTTAAGTCCTAAATGTTCCACAGAAACATCCATACAAATGACACTATACATGCTTTCATGGAATCTATAGGCCATTCACTATTACTTCAAACTTATCTGAATNCATCCATACAAATGACACTATACATGCTTTCATGGAATCTATAGGCCATTCACTATTACTTCAAACTTATCTGAATCCCTGCTGAAGCTCTACTTTCAGGATTTTCCTCCGCCGCTTCGTGCAAACAAATATTAACCAAGTATAGGGAATTANCATCCATACAAATGACACTATACATGCTTTCATGGAATCTATAGGCCATTCACTATTACTTCAAACTTATCTGAAGCCCTGCTGAAGCTCTACTTTCAGGAAAAAGGAGGCGGCGAAGCACGTTTGTTTATAATTGGTTCATATCCCTTTTAACCAAGGGGAGAACGCACCGCATTCGTATGCACTCAATTTAGTAATATTTTGCATAAGAATTATTTCTTACTAGGCACTTACCAACACGCCTGTTTTCAGTCTGTTTAATTCATGTTAATTATAAATAAAATATTATAATTTATGAATGAAATTTAAGTGAAATGTCAATGTAACAAAAAATAAGGTATTTTTATATTACAAGAGTATAACAACTTGTGATAAATAACATATAGAAAACAAGCAAGCACGTCATACATGGGGTGGTTCTTCGAAGGTTTAATTTAAAAAGTATGAATAAACCGGGAATAGACTACACTGGCTGCAGCTAGACAGTGTGCGTGTGGTGTGGGGAGCGTAATTGTAGTGGTAGGTCGGGAGCGTGCCGGAGCGGGGTGTCGAGGAACCGTGCACGGCGGTATAAGCGNATGTATATTTAATTAGATATAATTTTTTATAGCCCACCGAATTCAAGATTACTCCTAATTGCTCAGGCCCAAAATTGAGTCACTGAGCAAATTGAGCAGGGATGTTTATTTTGGGAGCTGTCAATATGGCGGACGCGCTGGATTTATAAATGTTTTGCCGTAAGTTCCATTTAAGAATGTTCAACGAAATTTCCGCATTACACAGCATAACGTCTCATGATTTATAAAACTATTGCAGCTACACTGCCTTTATTAACTTTTGATTAGTGACTGCCGGCAAAATACAAGAAATATTCTNTTTATAAAACTATTGCAGCTACACTGCCTTTATTAACTTTTGATTAGTGACTGCCGGCAAAATACAAGAAATATTCTATTGCGGTCGTTCACGGAAATGATACTAGAGTCTATTTGCGGTAACTTAGGACTTTTTGAATCAAACTTTTGAAAAACCACCCTATGCATGACGGACTTGGTTGTTTCCGTTAGAAGTCTAAATATTTTCGTTATTTTTCAGTGTGGTGCATTGTTTTCGAGAAATCTATGTTTCTACTTCTTTGTAACGTAATATTCCGCTCGGCGCAGTAAATCGATATGGAACTACTATTTTAAACTTCTTGCTCGGGTGTTTTGTTTTCAATANAATATTCCGCTCGGCGCAGTAAATCGATATGGAACTACTATTTTAAACTTCTTGCTCGGGTGTTTTGTTTTCAATATGTGAAGTTTGGCTCATCATCGCCGTTGCTCAAAAAAAATATTTATAGAAAAAACTGATCTACTCCAAGTACTGTTGGCTTTGGTTGTGAAATGTGTATCTAAAGAGTCTGTGACTGTGAATGATAGGCAATACTGGGGATTTGTTAAATGCAAATGGCTGAATCAATCTTAGTGAAATTTGTACTGATGCCTTAAAACACTGCTATAAATGTTGTACATAATATATAACATCTGNTGAATCAATCTTAGTGAAATTTGTACTGATGCCTTAAAACACTGCTATAAATGTTGTACATAATATATAACATCTGCATTGGCGAGTAAATTAAAATAGAACTGTGTACGGTACTCCTAAACTGGGCGTGAACAACGCTCGCACTCCGCTCTAGGAATCAATGAAAGCTGGTAAAAAAAACGCCACTAAATCGCAATACAACATTGCTACGCTTATGAATCAGACGCGAAAGTTCGCAAGTAATCCATTCACGACTACATTGCGCCAAATGGTTTGCCGAACAACCCCACAGCAGCTGATTGACATCTCGCTTTCAACACGCGTCGCTGCGGCGGCAGCCAATGAACCTTTTAACCTAACAGCGGTCGAAGATTGACGCTATTGTTATTTTTTAATTATCAGCGCACAGGACGTAAATTAACGATTAACTTGTTAACTGAATTGTCCAGGCCTTTGGAAGCCAATATTGAAAAACTATGACACCTAAATCCTAGGTAACAGTTTTTGCCAACTTTATGAGGAAATATTTTATTAGAATGACGTGGCGTCGCAAAGGAATGTACTAACTTACAGCGTAAGAAGTTACTTCGCATGAATGCATCACTCCGGCAAAATATTTTTTTTTACAAAGTTTGCCACAATAACCTACTGCCTAGGTTTGCTCTTTTTTTTTAGATTTCCTGTATTGGCTACCACAAAGCTGTAAATTCCAATTGTCGTATTGAATATCAATTAATGCTCCACGCCCTATCAAATGTAATGCACTGGAGAACAGGAGTGCTGCTATCTATGGGGTAAAGGTGGCAGCTCGGTCGAACCTTTAGATTTGAGCAGGTTTCTCGTTACACGGTGGAAAAGTGAAAGGGGTTTCCGAACTTTACACAGACATGAAATGCAAACAGACTGTAAGGCCGACGGATTCCAGAGTTAAAGATAAAAGCTACACCGTACACATTACAGCGTGGACGTTCGCTGTATCACAGGCAACGTAGTACAAAGCTGCTTTCTTAGATAAGTATATTGCGAGGGAAAGAGTAAATGAATGCCATATTTTCAACTTTATAATATTTCCAATAAGCACAACAAATAAATAATTATGCTAGGCATATATAAGCATAGAAGCAAACAACTAGAGTTTTTTTTTTTCCGGCACGAGCCTTCTAAGGAATGGTTGTAAATTCAAATGGGGTTTATTTAGTTTACTAATTCTCCCTTTGATAGTTTTTACCGGTGATCCATTTGCTGTAGTCAATTTTTTTTTGCGCTGTTGTGCCTACATTTGTTGTAGTTGGTTCATATTAAGTGAACAGTAAAAAAAAAACCTTATAGTGCCATTGCATGTGTTTCCATTATGTGCCAACAAACACCAAAANTTTTTTTTTCCGGCACGAGCCTTCTAAGGAATGGTTGTAAATTCAAATGGGGTTTATTTAGTTTACTATTCTCCCTTTGATAGTTTTTACCGGTGATCCATTTGCTGTAGTCAATTTTTTTTGCGCTGTTGTGCCTACATTTGTTGTAGTTGGTTCGTATTAAGTGAACAGTAAAAAAAAAACCTTATAGTGCCATTGCATGTGTTTCCATTATGTGCCAACAAACACCAAAANTATTAAGTGAACAGTAAAAAAAAAACCTTATAGTGCCATTGCATGTGTTTCCATTATGTGCCAACAAACACCAAAATTCCCATGGGCATAAAGACCTGTGTTCCTGCTTAGATCAAGTTACTATGAAATTGTTAGGAACAAAAATGTTTGCTATTACTGTTACGCCAGTTTTCACTCTAATGCCGCCTAAAAACGAAACTAAATACAGTAGCAACCAACTTAAAAGTTACTGTAGTGTAAACCGTTCACAGTTAAGTGAGCACTTGTGAAATNAACTAAATACAGTAGCAACCAACTTAAAAGTTACTGTAGTGTAAACCGTTCACAGTTAAGTGAGCACTTGTGAAAGTAAACCTTTGGGGAAAAAAATCCCTGCCCGTTAACTGCATACGTATACAGGACATACTGGCATGCGTGCTGCCAGTTAAATTGGCAACGACTCTAATCAAATAGGTGTTAGCCTTGGCGTTGTATTGCGAGTGTACNCATGCGTGCTGCCAGTTAAATTGGCAACGACTCTAATCAAATAGGTGTTAGCCTTGGCGTTGTATTGCGAGTGTACTGTTTAAATTCTTGACTAATTAAGTTGGTGTTGTTATTTATTCGCATTAGAGTACTAACTGACATAATATTAACACATTTACAGTGCGTAACAATTTTACTTTTCCATTTTACTGAAGCATAAATAAAGTCATTAAGCCCACAGCATTGTTAATATTGTTACGAGACGCCAGGGGCGTATTCGAGTTTTTGAGGTATGGAGGTCTTAATAAAAATAAAAGAGTGCAATTTTATTTTTAATGTATTCACACAACTATTATTTACAACATTTATTATCTATCTCTACTATTACTCGTGTTATTTTTCGTGAGCGTAGTATTCAATATCTAGTTTTAATCTGATTTAAGTCCTTATCAATGTCTCTATATTGGTTACAGTCGCTTAATTCACACTCATTATTCACACATATTCATTCTGTCTGTGGCCATCATTCCAAATGTCTTACACTTACGCATCCAGTTCCAGTCCCACCCGCCAGTCTCTCTCTCCACTGTACCGAGGCTCGCAGTCCGCAGACTTCACTCTCGCCGCCACTCGACGTTCTGTTGGCTCTTCGCTTCGCTGCCTTCGCACACTTGTCTCTTAAGGTCGCACAATCTTTCAAACTCTAAAACTGTCGGCTCGGAGGCCCGTCGCGGTCTAAGTAATCTCGCTGGCCCGATCTAGAAGGTTCGCCGCACCCCGAATCTTGCTTGGAGAGGCTACGATAATGACCAGAACANAATCTCGCTGGCCCGATCTAGAAGGTTCGCCGCACCCCGAATCTTGCTTGGAGAGGCTACGATAATGACCAGAACGTTCTTTTAAAGGTAACCGCAGAAATTCAATTGTCTCAAGGACAGAAGACGGGACGAGTCACAATTGGTTTACCGCGGTGGCATGTCTTTGTAACTCCCCGTGCTTCTTGGGTCACTAGTCTGGCCTTGGCACACTGTTTCGTTCGCTTGAGCGGGGANCCGCGCTTCTTGGGTCACTAGTCTGTCCTTGGCACACTGTTTCGTTCGCTTGAGCGGGAAGGGGCGAAGGAAGCGCTGCAGACCAACAACATGCAACAATATTACATGCGGGGGCAGGATACAAGATGAGGAGAAAAGTAGATCGTTATCAGGGGTTTCTAAAGTGCTCTATTAACTGCGAACAGTCTATAATAAGATGTTAATACAAAGTCTTGCCATCAGTGATTCACTGCCGATGTCACTTATCGTACTTAGTACTCTAGGCACCGTTCCAGTTTAAAAATCTTCAATAATATATATTATTATTTTTAAAGGGTCCATTGAAAAGTGTTCAACTATACCTTTAACCGGTTATACTTGTGTTTTACAAGGTATGACGGCTGTAACATCGCATTGATTTTGTAATAGTTTTACGTTCGAAAACCAATAATGTCACCTTGGACTTTGCTTGGCTTCTTGCCAGCAGATCGTGATGGGGTCGAGTCAACTCTGGGCTCAAGCATACGTGTGTGTGTGTGACGAAGTTAATTCTATTCAGTCAGATTAATCCCTCCGTCTACTTGAACATTTTCTCTTTTAGATACAGAAGCCAATGAGCATTACGGGCGACACTGGAACGCTTTTAAATGATACATTCCCTATGTGTTGTCGACACCGGAAATGCAGCTTACAGTGTACGGTGTGCAAGTACTAGAACGTCTGTATGCGAAGTCTGTAAATTTTTTTCCGTGTAATTCAGATATGTTTTTTTTAATGTAGCGGTTGCGAGGTTCCTTTCTGGGCGTTAAACTGCTTAGTAATATTAACAATAATAATGTGGAGAAATACCTTGGGTGGAGAAAGCTTTTTGATGAAAATTTATAGTTTCGTGACACGATATCGATAACTTGATTGAAATATCAAATAATTTGAAAAATAATATTCGCAATGTTTTTCAGCCCAAAAGTGAGCCTTTTAATTAAAAATTTTGATAGGTGCAAGTTTCGAAAAGTTTTTTTGTAACAAAGTTTAAAATATCAATTTTTTAAGTCATTTTCTTCCATTGTTAAATATTTTTTTTTAGAATATTGCTATATATATCACAATGAATAGAGATATAATATGCTAGAAATGTGTAAATCTATTTGTGAGCTACCATATTTGTATAGTTAAGTTTGCTGGTAACTAAGCGCCTTTGAACTCAGCTTTTGAGAAACTATAGCTGCACTTAAGTCCATACATGGCAATTAATTTTTTTACGACGCATTCACTAGCATGCTCCCTGAAAAGTTGGCAACGAAATAGGGGAAGTAGTTCCATGTCATGGCNAATGTGTAAATCTATTTGTGAGCTACCATATTTGTATAGTTAAGTTTGCTGGTAACTAAGCGCCTTTGAACTCAGTTTTTGAGAAACTATAGCTGCACTTAAGTCCATACATGGCAATTAATTTTTTACGACGCATTCACTAGCATGCTCCCTGAAAAGTTGGCAACGAAATAGGGGAAGTAGTTCCATGTCATGGCGACGTATTCAAAGTGTAATTTCAAAATGTTTTTTCTCTTTGTTTTACGTACTTAACACATTGGCAACTTATTTACGTTCCTAGCAATTTCATAATAATACTTGGTAAAGAGTACATGTGTTTATGTTAATTTTACATATTTAGCGGAAGGGTACAAACTGCGTAAGAAGTATAACACCTAAACAAGGCTTTCAGATGTGCTCAATGTTTGAGGCGTAGAGGTGCGCGTCCATTTAGGGCGACACTGATAACCGTATCACATGCGTTATCTCCTCTAAGCATAAGGCACTGCCCTAATGTGCAGTCCTTTCATTAACGGGCATATATGCGGCCTTCAGCGGTAAACATATTTTATTTAGTAATAATAAATAATTTGTATGGACAAATTTCTGAAGTAATTTTAATACATTCGTAATTGGAATTTCCTTGTCTGAAACGGGATGCTAAAACACCTGTTTTTTTTTAAATTTCAATATCTCAAACATGTTATTAAAACACCTGTTTTAACAGTTTTCACTCTCGGAAATTTAAAATTTCAGAAACAGATACTTCTTTCTGTAACGTAAAAAGCTTTCCTAAGAATTATACTGCTGAGTACACTGAGATAAGCAGAGACGCATACATATAAATGTTTCCAACGTGAGCTGTTTGGAAGAAAATTGTGGGGNAGTGACTGCTGTACGTTGATGGAGGAGGGTGCTTCGCTGACATAGCATAGGTAGCGAAGTTATGTTATACAGAATTATCAGGCTACAATATATATATGTGTATGCATGTATATATATACGTATATATAGCTAAAAAAAACTGTTGTACAACAATACATTGTTGTATGGTTATGTCCATGGTTATATGTATGAGCCCTTTTGAAAGCCCTACCAGAACACTGACATCAGTACCCATAAATTTAAACATTACGCTATCAATACAACGTCAAGTCTTAGAACTATTTTCAGTAAATCGCTGCCAACGTAACTGGGACACAGCGTGCCAGCGTGAAATGCAGCGTACACGTTAAGGGCAGTGGTATTGTTTTCATATGTTGATTTCAAAAGTGCTCGCTTGTCTTGAACATCCTTTACTTGAGCTTCGTACACACCACTGCAGTTCCAGAAAAGGGGCGGACGGACAGGTGGACCGACATAACTCTCTCTACACTTCTCTCGGGCCGTGTTCCAGTTGGCACACTTTGTTAACAAAGTGGATCACGTGACTGATTTGGTCTGCAAAATCGATTATGTATCCTCTTTGTGATTTCCTTTAATCACACTTGAAGTTTAAATATAATTAAACATAAAATGTTTATGGAAGTTGAGCACAAAATAAATATTTGGACAACCCTGTTCGAACTTATTAACGAATGCAATAGGTTGTGTTGTGCTTGCTAGATCCGCTGAGGGCATTACGTGGTGTAATGAATCAGTGCACTTGCCTTTACCGCATCAAAAGGAATAGAGAAAACTAAGAGAAACTACTGAAATGTAATTACATTTCTCAATCTTTCTTTCCTTTCTATTCGTGGATACTGCGAAAATTCTGATTTTGCAATAGATTTAATGAAATCCAAATATATTAATATATCTATTTAATTGAACTTTTCAGTGAAAATAACATTATTTAGCCTAGGTTCTTGCAATCACTAGCTCATATTAAATACATCCCAAGACCTCTGGTTGTTAAGAACGGACACTAAAATACAACGAGAAGTGCGGAATCCGGAAATTAAAATGTTCAGGCGTACAGTTAAGTGGAATTAATGCGTAACCTCACGTTTTCAGGTATCAGAATCTCAACAAGTATGAATTGAATATATATTAAATAGATTATTTCAGAATGCCGAGAACCACGATGGAAGTAACATAGTTGACTGACAAAAAAACTACAGCTAAGAGAATGCTATTCTCAAGCAAAACATCAACCACAGAACAAATATACAAGACAGCAATATCTTGAAGCTCCGTGACCGGTGCTGGCATTGATCGCCTTACATATCAAGTGAGTTCATGGTCTCACATGACAGCGCCTCTCCTGCGAGACGACATGGCGCAACTTGGAGCACGGGAGACTCGCACCAAACAAGGTGACAGTTCGACGTTGACCAGGAACACATGCCACCAAAACACAATGCCACTTGTCAAAGTTACCCCAGAAACCTTAATTTATTCAACAACAGTATCTATAGGTGGCTGGAGCAAACCAAAGTGTATTGCTATTCCTGTAATGTCCAGTACCTCTACCAGTTGCACCCCGCTCCTCTTGCGATGAGTGGGTACACAGAAAGGCAGAGGACAGCATCGATGATCTCACAAAAGTCACTCGGAAGTATGGGGTTCTCTCTCACACATGACGATGGGGTACAATGGCTCCTTCAAATGTATTATAGTACACGATGTTAGCATTTCATACACATCAATCATGAAATTCGAAATAATCAAGTTATTCAGTCTAACATATTTGGCAGAAGGCTTATTAAATGAATCCACTAATCATGAAATACAGAATAAAATAAGTAATTAATAGAGATAAAATTCATTTAGTAATTATTTAAGGCTGAAGGCCTTTAAGAGATATTCACATAAAATCTCTATATACATAATAAACACAACACACAAATCACTGACAAGTACATACACTATATGCATCTCACCAAATAACATACCATGTACTGTAAATATAGACCTCAAATCTTGGTACTGGTCAGTGTCTAAAACAAACCAAACAAAATGCACACATAGCATTATAAAACACTTATATTTATTTACAAATAGTCCAGTCAATGAATGTTCAAAAGGGTGGTGTAGACAGAAATGTCTAGAATTGACTTCAGGACTTTGTTTGGTCTAGTTAGGAGGCAAACATACTAAAAGTCCTGGAACCTAGTAGGGGAGAAGAAGGTCCCGTTTTTCGCCTATATCTCAAAAACGGTCACCCGTAGCGTCAAAGCCACTTGATACAAAACCAAAGAACATTAAATTATCTACAAGAATGTTCCTATTTATTTTTTTGTCTATTTTATAGTTTAGGAGATATACGCTCGTCACAATTGCCAATTTTATTTTTAAAAATGTTTGCCTCATGTTTTTGCATACACTTTCCCTATTATCTTCTTTGCCGTTCATTTTAGAATATAAGTTCTCGGAAAAGAAGTTCTAGAAAATTAAATTTACTATAAAATGAGTATATTATTCAGTATTTTATCTTCAACTGACCCTAAAGTTAGAGCAATTTGAAAACTTTGTGCAAATTCCGAGAATTATGACACAAAACCAAAAAAAATTAGGGCACGCACGAGATGGTATAAACTAGTTTTTTTCAATAACAGGTATACTCATAATTAGATACCATAGACTATTAGAAAATAGAAAGATCGAAAATAGGAAATATTATTCAACTTGTACATTTAATTCAAATTTAACGTTGTCGTAAGAATATTTTTCAAACAAATTAAAATTTTCGTTTAAAGATTCTTAGAAAAAATTACAAAGTTTTGATTTAAAAGTTTTTAAATTAATTTTATCTCGGCCGTTTATAAACGATTTTTATTGAATAGTGTTAAACTATTTTTTTATATTTTTTTTTATTAAAAAGTTTATATACTTAAAATACAATAAAATTTTTACTAAACATATTCACATTATCCTTGCGGTAAAATAAAATGAACGATTCCTACTTTATACTCAGTCGTATACGTTTACTTTTACTGTTTTGTATTTACTAGTAGTAGTCACCAAACAAATAATCCCCTCCACAAATCATCCTTTCGTTTTTCGTGCTCAAAACATTACCAACGTCGCGTCGGTACAGTTATGTCTTGTGAGTTAGTTTGAACGTGAAAGTATAGTTTTTTATTTCGCGAGTGTTTCACTTTTTGAAAAATTACTGACAAGTGTTTTATTTTTGACGAATATATTGATGAGTCAGGTGGAGGTTTTTCAAAGGTGTCTGAAAAGGGAATAGCGTCACTTATACAAGCCAGCAGACAAAGGAAGGACAACAAGAGATCATCGCTACGTGGTGTGAAATCCCTCATCGTTCACACCTCATGTAGGAAGAATTACACCAGAACTGACAGCATTGCGGCTGATTTGAGGAGGCAGGCTGCATCAACCTCAGCAGAACCTATTGTTACGAGGTCATTACGACCAAAATTTGACTGTAAAAATCATTGTTTTTTTCTGTGCAGAGTCTACCAATTTAAGACAAAACCAGAAGAGGGGAATGGAGAAACGGAAAACGGTGAGGCAAGTTCAAACCATTGGTAACCCGTAAGTCATCATGTATTGAGGCTGGTGAAACAAGAGCAGATAGCTGGGGGGAAGAAGTTATAGGACGCCTGACCTTCGTACACGATTTAGTTGCTGCGGAAGCCTCATGCCATGATGAATGTCGATTGAAGTTTTTCAGGCCATTGTACAGTATGAAAATAAGCCAGACAGAAACTGACGACCATGTTGCTGAATCTATGAAGGAAATATATGCGTACATGGAAGACAACACTGACTGCCAGTTCACTTTTCGTGAATTAAAAGCTGTAGTACCAGGGACACCACCGGCAGACAGTACTATCAAAAATAAACTTTTTGAAAAATATGGAGATCGTATCACATGGACACCAGGAAGAAACCGGTTCCGTGTTCCTATCATCACTTTTACAGAGAAGGGGTGCAAACTTTTGACAAATGCATGGTACGAAAATAAGGAGAAATAATCAACTGATGAGCGTCTGAGGATTGCGAAAAAAGTAGCTGAAATCATAAGGCAGGACGTGCACCTACTCACCCGCTGATAATTTCCTTAAAGACGTAAATTCTATTCCCCAACCTTACAAACATTCCTGGAGGAAGTTATGTTCAATAAGACAAAAAGGGTCGAAGAAACTAAGAGAAAATGTGTCGCTATAGCACATGCCATCATCTCCAGTATTCGACCACGGACCTTCATGTCCTCCATATTGAACAGCATTTCCCTTTATAGAAAATTTGGTTCTAAAACGTTGGTGAATCTTCTTGCTAGTTTAGGCTTCTCATCATCGTACTATAAAGCTCAAACTTTGGCTCTGTCTGCTATGGCTCATACTAAACCAGCATTCGAAGAAGGATCTTTCTCCCAATTCGTATTTGACAGTGCAGTGCAGATATTAATGTATGCACTCTTGATGGCCACAATACGTTTCACGCAATGGGTGGAATCAAGTGCATTACCCCGGCTAGTTCAACCACAAGGTGTTCTGAAATCCCTAGACTTACTAAGTTGCCCACATCAAATGAGTGCGGGAGACTAGGAATCATCCCACTCGAAATATTCCCGTCGAACGACCGGGGAAGTGGTCTAGACAACGTTGTAGTGGAACACCTGAAAGTACCACCAGAATCGTTAAATCCTCAACCGCATGACATGCTATGGTTGTTTGCTAAGTCGCAAAATATTCCAATACAAGAATGGAAAGGATTTATGAATTCAATCGAGATCCAAAACGACACAGTTGCGATAGACCCTTTCCTGCTTTTCCAAAGAATCTCCATCAGTAAAAAAAAACTGACAATGACTTGAGTATGTATTTGGAATACGAGTTGGCCCCATTCCCAGTAGCTTTATTCAATGAATGTGGAATGAGGAAGACAAAGAAATCAGCTATGTACACCCTTTTTCATACCACCAAAAAGGATTGGAACCCATTAAACTTTGACATTGTAGTTGATGCAGGATTTCTTATACATAAAGTAATCTGGCCAAGAGCATGCATAGTGTCCACTATTTGTGAGGCCTATATAAAATATATCAAAAGCCACTATCCTGGGAAGAGCTGCTGATTTGTATTTGATGGCTACACCAACTCACACAACAGCACGAAGGCAGCTGAACAGGAGCAACGCTATCGGATGAAGAAGTCAGTAGATATAAACTTTAATTTAAACACTGGAATAACCGTCAAACAAGATCACTTCCTCTCCAATAAGCACAATAGCAAGCTGATTACCCTACTCCAACAATCACAACTCAACGAAAGTGGAATTAAGAGCCGACAAGCTCCAGGAGAAGCTGACTTGTTAATAATTACGACAGCCATCAACAAATCCAAACCATCAGAAAAATCCACTGTTGCTGTCAATGGAGAAAATGTTGATCTAGTAGTTCTCCTAATGGTAAAGACTCCACCTGACCGAGACATCTTATTAATAAAACCAGGCCGTGGAAAAATCAAGACCTATATATATTCCACAAAAGATATGGAACAATTAGGGGTAAAGGACATTCTGTTCCTACACGCATTCAAAGGCTGCGATACAACCTCAGCAGCATTCAGAAAGAGCAAGGTTGGTTTTATTAAGTTATATCAAAAGAACCGTGACATCACAAAGCCGCTGAAATGTTTGTAAATTCTAATTCAACACACGCTCAGGTTGAGGAAGAGGGGAAGAAATGTCTCTTAAGATGGTATGGTGCGACCGCTAAGGAAACATCCCTGAACCTTTACCGCTATCAAGCATTTGTGAAGTCAGTATTCAATATAAAACCTGACATCTCATCACTCCCACCGACCGAGGGGGCAGATAAGCAGCATTCATACCAAACCTACCATCAAGTACAGCAGTGGTTAGGGAACGAGCTATCCCCTGAACTGTGGGGGTGGGCTGGGCACGCACGCCAGGCAATTATCTCGCTCCTGTGCAAACTGAAGATCCTGTCGCACCAGACGATATTTTAAAAATGATTTTTTGCCGGTGCACTAAAGACTCAAGCAGTGGTAAATGTGGGTGCAGGAAAGCATTCCTGAAATGCTCTCCCGTTTGCCACAACTGCCATGGTAATTAGTCAAACGGTGTACTCCTATTAGAAAACGAGGATGAAGATGATGAAGGACTTCAACTTCCTCCCACACTCGTTGAAAAATCGAACAATAATATGGAAGAAATTATCGAGAATAACGACGAGGAGTACGAGCCCCAACCTGACCTTCCTGCTCCAAAAGAAGCAAATTACTCTAATTTCCCCATTATTGATATTATGTTTAATCATAATTATTACTTGTACTATTATAGTATTTTTTCTATTTTTTTAATTCAATTTTTTATTACATTTTTTTGTATTTAATTTTTTATTATAATTATTCAGTTTCAATGAATGGAGGTTTTATTGTATAAATATATTTTCCCAAGGTATTGCGGTGCAATAAATTGTTTCATGTCATATANGTATTTAATTTTTTATTATAATTATTCAGTCTCAATGAATGGAGGTTTTATTGTATAAATATATTTTCCCAAGGTATTGCGGTGCAATAAATTGTTTCATGTCATATATCTCAGATTTCGCACAAAATATTCTAATTGCTTTTGGTCAGTTGAAGATAAAGTATTGAATAATATACTCATACTATGGAAAATTTAATGCTCTACAACTTCTTCTCTGAAAATATTTCTTTTCAAAAGAACGGCAAAGAAGATAAACGAAAAAGATGATAAAAAATGTGAGTAAAAATTGCTTCTTTTTTTTTAATTGGCGATTTTGGCGAGAAAATATCTCCTAAATTATAAGAGATACTAAAAAAAAATGACAGTTTTTGAGATATAGGCGAAAAACCGAAAAACGGGATCTTCTTCGCCTCTTTCCATCCTTGTCAAGGTCCTGGGTCCCAGGGCTTTTATTATGTTTACCTCCTAACTAGTTTAAACCAAGTCCTGACGTCAATTCTTGCCGTCCTGACATTTCGGTCTACAACTCCTTTATTGACTGGACTAAAAGTCTCTTCAGTCGATTTCTTTAGGCTGTATCTCCCGCAAAGTCATCAATCTCCTCAGCACGGCATTGCGACGTCTCTTCAAGCCATGTCCTCAAACACACCATAACATATCACAGGGATAAATGTGTGATAATATTGTACTCAACTTTGGTAATACAGGTGCAGCTGATGGCGACGAACCAGGAACAGGACCATTTAAGCATGCCGGCGTCGACTGAAGCAGTACGCAGCAGGTAGGCACACGAGCAGGCTCAGGACTGCAGGAGAGTTGCAGATAGAACTCTGGACTCCGGTGCACAAACCGCGCTCAACATTCTTCATCGACTTCGCCGTTTACATCAGCTCACACATGTACAGATATAGCAAACGCCCTTGGCCATAGGCTACGTCGAAGCTTTCATCATTACGGGACAAACACGGTCGAAACACTACTGTAGATGACATAAAGTCAGAACGTTACGTAAAGCACACGAATCAATTAGTGTGAAGCATGTGACATCACAAANTAAACGCATAACATGAACGCCCTTGGCCATAGGCTACGTCGAAGCTTTCATCATTACGGGACAAACACGGTCGAAACACTACTGTAGATGACNCAAACGCCCTTGGCCATAGGCTACGTCGAAGCTTTCATCATTACGGGACAAACACGGTCGAAACACTACTGTAGATGACATAAAGTCAGAACGTTACGTAAAGCACACGAATCAATTAGTGTGAAGCATGTGACATCACAAAGGACACAAATCCTACATCCGCAGACAATATATGTAGTAGCGTAAATCTCATAATGTAATGTTTTGATTTATTTCAGACCGGATTTTTTAATATTTTAATTTGCTACTGACAGGAGGGCTAGCTCATTTATTGCTCTCAAACTGCCGGCACACACTTCCGTTATTCAGCTCATAGAGAGTCTTCATACAACCTCGCTGTGCTGGCTTACTAGGCATTCTCATGGCGCCTTTTAATAAGAAAAAGAAAACTTTTTTTTTTTTACTTTATAATTGACAACTGCGAAAGCGGAGGACGGCAATAAACAATAAAATGCCAACTGTGATTTTTTTTTTATTTTAANTTATAATTGACAACTGCGAAAGCGGAGGACGGCAATAAACAATAAAATGCCAACTGTGATTTTTTTTTTATTTTAAACTTTTGTCGAAGGCTAAGTTAGTGACGTGCCGGCAGGCCGTTTTAAGGCGTGGACATGTAACGGTGGGCTGGTAATAAAGTGTTAAGTCCGCTCAGTACCATTCTCCACTAGCGAACCACACCCACGTATCTCCATCGTGCGGTAATCACCAAGGCAGCAACTGTCAGGTGATTAAGTAGCCTTCACCGGTCGAGGAAANTTATAATTGACAACTGCGAAAGCGGAGGACGGCAATAAACAATAAAATGCCAACTGTGATTTTTTTTTTATTTTACACTTTTGTCGAAGGCTAAGTTAGTGACGTGCCGGCAGGCCGTTTTAAGGCGTGGACATGTAACGGTGGGCTGGTAATAAAGTGTTAAGTCCGCTCAGTACCATTCTCCACTAGCGAACCATACACACGTATCTCCATCGTGCGGTAATCACCAAGGCAGCAACTGTCAGGTGATTAAGTAGCCTTCACCGGTCGAGGAAANCACGTATCTCCATCGTGCGGTAATCACCAAGGCAGCAACTGTCAGGTGATTAAGTAGCCTTCACCGGTCGAGGAAATCTCACTCATCTCGCCGGGGCGCACAAGCATTGCCTATTAGCAGGCAGCCAAATAGCCATAGTGCAGCTCTGTTCCCATGCAGGCTGACACTAGCCATAAGAACTATTGCATGCAATATCTATGACACACATTCGGCTCGTNAGCTCTGTTCCCATGCAGGCTGACACTAGCCATAAGAACTATTGCATGCAATATCTATGACACACATTCGGCTCGTACTTACTGATTAGTCTCCGTAGGCAACTCCGATCCGATAATCTTGTAATACCGTCGCAGAAGAACGATGTTAAACCGCCCAATCACAGTATCACTTTCCAAATCCATCTACTCCACGCAGTTGTTGTGGATAATTTTTGTTACCCGGTACGGACCATGAAATTGGAAGTAATTTCCTGGTGATGAAGTCTGCTCGATTACTGAAGTTATGAGCACGAACAAGTTCGCCGGGCTTCAAACCATGATCCTTAAAATTACTTCGAGCCGTCTTACATTGGTCTACTGCTCGTAAAAGACGTTAGTAGTTATAAAATGTTCCTACTAAGCCAGGGGATTGGGGATGGGGACGAGGTAACGACTGGCGGCCATCTTGGATGACGTCACGCGACATCCTCCTGTTCTGTCATTCCTCGCTAAAGGCGGCCATTTTCCCTCAGAATTCCCGTTTTCCCTCTCAAAAACGCTCAAAATTTCCGAATTTCTCTTAACCAGAAAAAATATTTCCCGCAGAAATTTTCCTTACCAAAATTCATATGATTCACTCAGCTCGAAGTGTTGTGAGTGTTTACTCTGAATTTGACAGTTTCGTTTCAATTGGTTCGTAAAGAAGTCGTTTGCTATCCTGTTGTACTGACCAGGATGGTCTGGTCTTGTCTAGCATCGTATAAAACAGCGTACAGCAAACGACGCTTGCGTAATATATGATTGCACTAGTTGGTAAATCCTTATAACTGTTTTCCTTTTATATATGTTGCATCAGTGTGTAGGAGTGTTGTCATCTTATTGTTCCCGCACTTCACATGGTGATTTTTTCGCCTAACATAAAGTACAGCGCTCGATGCTGGCGCAATATACACTGGTGGTTAAGTGCTTATAACTATTTGCTTTTATAATTATTATTTTTTATATCTGTTTGCATCGGCGCATAGCAGTGACGTCTCTCTTGCGCGACCAATGGTTTAAATGTATGTGGTTTTGTGTCAAGCAAAGGAGCACAGTCTTTACAAGTCGCGTAATGTGTATCGTACTTGACGCATAGAACACATTTTTTGGGGTTGGCTCTTGTGATCATTCGTTCTTTCTCATGTTGGCCTGATAGCAACACTGATATCACTGTTATGTATGTGTGTGTATATATATATATATATATATCTATAGTGACTCGTTATGAAATCATGGTCGTGATGTACTTGCGTATATGTCAGTCCTTTATTGTTTGTTACGTGGCCNTATAGTGACTCGTTATGAAATCATGGTCGTGATGTACTTGCGTATATGTCAGTCCTTTATTGTTTGTTACGTGGCCGATATTTCATCTACAGGACGGTTTCATATATTTTACACTCGTTTTCCCCGACCCTCGCGTTAGACTGACGGTGTTTATTTATATTAACGCGTACGTGTTTTAATGTAACCTGCGACTATTTATGTCTTGTTATCGGTGCAATTGTATACGCCTTTATTTTTTCAATATATGGCTGGTTTTAAGGGTTACCCATGCTATAGATGTCTCGGGTCGCCGGCCCTTGTGTCGGACTGATGGTGCTCGTTTATATTACTATATATGTATTTTACTATTACCCACGACTATGTACATCATGCACGCAGCACATTTGCATATAGTTGTTTGTTGTATGTTACCCATGATAACCTTTATTTGTGTATATATTTTCACATTTATATATACAGCCTGGATGTCTGTGGGCGAAGGGAAGCTAGCTGTCACTGAAGAGGATCTGAGTTGGTAGACACCTGCGGTAGCTGACAAGGGGGGCGGTCGGTGATTGACCTGTGTGTGCAGGCCGATACGTATGTGTGTGATATTTCAGACCCTACACTCCTACATACAACGGTAACTTTGCGACGCACTTGCATGTATACCTTTATTGTCTTTATATGCGTGGACGGTTGTTACATGTTCCTGAACTTCAAAGGTTTGGAAATGCTGACCAACTATGCTTGTAACAGGGCTTCAGGCCTACTTGTCCTTACCTCTTTGATTGCAGTCGGAAGAGATGACTGTGATATGAATTTCGTGACTATAGCTTCTGTGGGTGGGGAATGGCTGTCAACTATGCTTATTCGACGTCCTAAGGTGTACTTGACCCTGCGGTCCTTTTCTTTGTTGGAAGTGATGCTTATGCCATACATTTGGTGAATATGGCTTCGGTAGGTTGGAAATGGTAGCCAACTATACTTATACNGGAAGTGATGCTTATGCCATACATTTGGTGAATATGGCTTCGGTAGGTTGGAAATGGTAGCCAACTATACTTATACGAGGGCTTAGGGCGTACTTGACACTACCATCCTGCTCATTGTTGGTGATGATGTCTATGTTAAGAATTTGACCACTATAGCTTCGGTGGATGGGAAATGGCGAAATACTATGCTTATAAGATGCCTCAAAGTTAACTTGACTCTATCACCCTGTTCTTCATCAGAGGTGATGTTTATGATATGAATTTGGGGCCTANATGCCTCAAAGTTAACTTGACTCTATCACCCTGTTCTTCATCAGAGGTGATGTTTATGATATGAATTTGGGGCCTATAGCTTCAGTGGGTGGGAAATGGTGAGCGACAATGCTTATAAGTGGGTTTAGGACATACTAAACCCTGCGGCCCTGTTCGTCGTCAGGGGTGATGTCTGTGTTATGAATTTGGTAACTTTATCTTAAACGGTTCGTAAATTACAGCCAACTGTGCTTATAGGTGATCTTAGGGCATACTTGACCATGCGGCCCTTTTCGTTGTCGGAGGCGATACCTATGTTATGAATTTGGTGGTTGTATCTTAAACGGTTCGGAAATTACATCCACCTATGCTTATAAGTGAGTTTAGGGAATACCTGACCCTGCGTCCCTTTTCGTTGTCAGGGGTAATACCCATGTTATAAATGTTGTGGCTGTATCTTTAATGGTTCGGAAATTACAGCCAATTATGCTTATAAGTAAACTTAGGGTGTACTTGATGCGAGTGCGGTGCGACTCTAGCCTAGTGTGCGTGGGCAGGCTTGGCTCCGTATCGCGAAGGTGGAATGACAGAGCATGAGACCTGTCCCCGCCAGGATGCTAGGTGAAAGGAGACCAGAAGGAATATGAGAAAACTAAGGTGGTAGCAGACGATGATGATGAGGGAACATCCAAGATTTATGGCTCGGAAGGCAAGAGAGAGGAAAGGGTGAATATAAAGGAGGGAATATGAGAGAACCTCCTGCTCCCAAGAGATAGAACGGACAAGAGAGAGACAGGGAGGAACGAGCAAGTGTGAGAAAATAAGCGAGACCAGAAGGAATATGAGAAAACCTAAAGAGATAGAGCAGGCGAGAGAGAGAACGGGCATGGGGGAGAGAGACTGGAAGGAATGAAAGAAGTTGCGTGGCAGGGCAATGAACTCGAACATTCTTCAGACAAGATGGATTGTGCTGGCATGGAGTGACAGAGCGTGAATGTCAGGGTAACTCCCCAAACCCTCAATCCCTTACCCTCCAAAATGGAGTCACTTAGCCACATTTTGTGGCTGGTATTTCCGGACTAAGTGACTCATATGAATTANCCTTACCCTCCAAAATGGAGTCACTTAGCCACATTTTGTGGCTGGTATTTCCGGACTAAGTGACTCATATGAATTATGGTAACAAACATTTCTGCGAAAAAAAATTTCTGGTTTTGAGGACAATTCGAAAAATTTTGTGCGTTTTTGAGGGGAAAAGGGGAGTTCTGAGTATAAAATAAAAATTGCCGCCTTTGGCGAGGAATGACAGAGCAGGAGGTTGCCATGTGACATCATCCAAGATGGCCGCCCGCTCGTTCCCTAGNAAAAATTTTGTGCGTTTTTGAGGGGAAAAGGGGAGTTCTGAGTATAAAATAAAAATTGCCGCCTTTGGCGAGGAATGACAGAGCAGGAGGTTGCCATGTGACATCATCCAAGATGGCCGCCCGCTCGTTCCCTAGTCGCTATTCCCAATCTCCTGGTGTGGTAGGAACATCTTATAACTACTGACGTTCTTTCACAAGCTGCCATAACTCCTGAAGTAATCTTTCCTGATCTGCCTCCCCAGCATCTTTCACATCTAGTTGGGGATTTTAAAGTCTTTCGGTCGGGTGGCAGATAGGTAAAGTTGACAGCACTCCTTCAAACGCATTTCCGGTCGACGTTCGATTGCTGTCAACCCAGACACGATTTAGTTTGACTGCCTGCGATCTTGTGTCAGGCCGTGATAATGATGTGACGGACCTGACTAGTCATGCTTAGGTTTGAACGTCGTAGTGAAATTTTATTTATCATCTCCTGACGTGCTATCTTTAGGAGATGGTGTGCCTTTCTTGTAATATTTCGATTTCACTGGTTTTTCGCGTTACCTCACGTTTTCAGGGATCAGAAGCTCAACAAGTATGAATTGATGATAATGCTNGATTTCACTGGTTTTTCGCGTTACCTCACGTTTTCAGGGATCAGAAGCTCAACAAGTATGAATTGATGATAATGCTATTCTCAAGCAAAACATCAACCACAGAAAAAATATACAAGACAGCAATATCTTGAAGCTCCGTGACCGCTGCTGGCATTGATCGCCTTATATATCAAGTGAGTTCATGACCACACATTACACTACATTCGAAGATCAGTAATATTGCATAATGACGGCAAGGGTTACCGAGAAAGTGGTACCATTCTCAAAAAGGCTTCTTCTACTGTATAATAAAAAACGTATATACCCATAGGTACATTGACTCCGTAATAAACCACAATCAAACTGGCCAAGAAAGCTGTCTGCCCGCGATGAAAGCTACATAAGTTACTCCGATCTGTGAAGAAACCCGAAGAATAAGTGCTAAGGAATTCGCTACTTCACTCGCTCAGGACTAATAATTGAATGTTACGCCTCAAACAGTCCGAAATGCAACTAAAAAATTTGGATTCCGAAGACGTGTAGCCAGAAGAAAGGCCACATATATCTGACAGAAACAAGAAGAAACGGCTACTGTTTGCTAAAAAGTATTCAAATGAGCCCTTGAATATACTCGTAGACAGAAATTTTCTCAGGTGAGACCAAGACAAACCCGTAATAAAATGTATGGAGAAAGAAGAATAAAGCTTTCAAAAAACAGAACATTCCTCCAACTGAGAAATATGAAGGAAACTCAGTTATGGTTTGGGGTTGTGCGAATACTAATGGAGTGGGTAACATTGATGTTACTAACGGCATCATGGACTGGAAGATTTATTTAAGTATACTTAAGACCAGTTTGAAGGAATGTGCGCGAAACTTGGATTGATTGAAAGTAGAATGTTCCAAAAAGACAACGATCCTAAACACAGAGCATATTATGTCCGACAGTGGATCCTCGATCAAACACCCCACTATCTCGAGAAAAAAAAATGCTGTAGAGATCGTGTGGTGTGAGATAAAGAAAAAAGTACGGATACGCCAACCCTCCAACAGAGGAGAATTGATTGCTTGCGTCTAAGAGGATTGGGCAATAGTGCGAAATTCGACGCCAGAACGCCTTCAAGTCGTAATTGCAGCCACAGGTTGTCTATCAGACCAAGCATTGAAGTGGGCATTTGTGTTCTTTGAGGATGTTTATGTGATTTTTCTTCTGGGTGTCCAAATAGCCCTACTTATTTTGTTAGAAAGATGTTGCTTGTTCAGTTTATTTCTATTTTATTCGTGATATACAATATTATTGTTAACATGCGTGTACGCAAATTAAAGACGCGTTATGTACCTAACTAACTGTAAATGCACAATATGAACTCCTATACTTTATTTANCGTGTACGCAAATTAAAGACGCGTTATGTACCTAACTAACTGTAAATGCACAATATGAACTCCTATACTTTATTTAGAAAATATGCACATTTTTAAATTTTGTTAGAGATGTCCTAATACTTTGTTTAGTGATTGTGATCATATCACATGTATCTGTTATCAGCAAAGTCGTGTACAGTGCAGGAGTACTGGATGCTAAACAGTTGACTGTGATGGTGTTCCAATTAAAACGTTACAAAATTCAAAATTACGCAAATGAAAACCCTAACTGGAAGACGGCCTGAGAGTCNCTACCGCCATCGCGGCTCCGAGGCGCGCGGGTCAGGGTTCGCCACTCACACACTGAAAATGACACGCCAAAGACGTTTAAGAGTTAGTAGTCCGAACATATTTCCTCTACATTCGTTTTTTGCGTGTAATAGGCTCCGAATCGTATCGCAACCGTAGAGGGAATGCGGGGTAGAATGCGCGCAAGAACTGCACAATAGCCACTCTCCGTGTTCCAACATTCGACTCATTTTCTGCCAGTAGCACTACCAAAAGCAACGATAGAATTTGAGGTTAGAACACTGTTTACGAAAGTAAGGTTACTTCTACTATAGGTTGGGAAGATCAATGTTTAATGTTTGGCAAAGGGAAAATGTTCGCCACTAGGTAAGAGCTAGTGTCGCATGTGTACCAGATTTTCTCTATTTTCTACGTTAAAAAAACAAGATAATTGTAAAAATCATAAAGCACAAATAAAATAACTCCGTAACTAACTAAACTATTTCTCTTTTATTATTCACGTAGCTTAAATTGTAATTAAAAGTTACTTTTTGGAACACTGGCATGGGGAAAATTTCCGCCGCTAGGTGCGCAAACTCTCCCATAATAAATCTCGTTTTGTTCCTAACCTGAGTAGAATAAACCTGTAATGAAAGTAAGTGCTTTGAGATATTTGTACACCTTCCCTAGCATAGTTTTAAATCAACTAGAACTATAAAAGGCCAGGTTAATTGACTATATAAGCACCTGTTGTTATAAAAAAAAAGTGCACTTTATTAGGGAAACACCAAACTCACTAAACATCATGTCCACACCTAGTGTCAACATTATGAAGGGAAGGCCCCTGAAACCTAACCCCCAAAGAAAATGGTGGTCATGTTTTCCAAAACAGACAACATATATGACTAGCGATCTTAATTATTTCAATAATTCGTGTGTTTAATTATTATTATTTTTGGTGCTCAATTAAATAAAAGGCTCTAAAATGATGTTGGTAGTACACAGGACAATATATCCAGTACGGTGACCAAAATGGCCCCTTGCAACATTTGTAATAAGATATTGTTTGCATACACTTCTTCGGGTGACATATTTTATGGAAAGTATTCATACCTATTTTTTGTAATACTCGATCAAAAACCAGTTTTTTCTATATCATGTATGACCATATCATCTAGACCACACCATCTGTGACTATTTCGTCTGGAGCATCTTCCATGTGTTCCTGGCTAAAAACAAAGAGGAAAATCAACACACATTGCGCCATTGGTTTCCACAAAATTGTTCGTCATATACCACTTTAATTTATGAAATCGAAGACATTAGTTTTTTGTTTAACAAAAACAAAGAACCAGTCTTGTAATCTTGGTGCAATTCTTGCAATTTACACACAGGGGAGGCATACATTCTACCAGGGAACTTCTACAGCTGTAGTTTGAATTTGAAGAGTATTCTGTTTTGCATCTGCACTTCAAGATACGACAGACATGCCGTACTGTGAGAAAAGACTTCCACTTCATCATTCAGTTCGAACCATCTTTCATTCATCCCTAGTTATCTGGACTCGGGATTTCCGCATGAGGGTTCACGCACTGACCCCAAATGTGGCCGCTCTGATGAACAGCGCTCAAAGCATACTGTCGGAGTACTTCTGATGTTGGAGGGAGTCTGTCAAACAGTTTTTCTTC
Organism: Clitarchus hookeri; assembly: GCA_002778355.1. Classification (NCBI taxonomy): domain Eukaryota; kingdom Metazoa; phylum Arthropoda; class Insecta; order Phasmatodea; family Phasmatidae; genus Clitarchus; species Clitarchus hookeri. The sequence continues at coordinate 1,342,369 of NQII01000047.1, forward strand.
AGAAATCGAAAGAGNTCAAAGCATACTGTCGGAGTACTTCTGATGTTGGAGGGAGTCTGTCAAACAGTTTTTCTTCAGAAATCGAAAGAGTGTCTTGTCTTATCCAGAGCCAGGCCCAAATAGTTATTGCTGTTAATGTAAACTACAAACTGTTCAAGCTCATTTAGCACATCCGTTGGCAGATCTGGAAGTGGTGTTTAAATAGCAGTGAAAGCAGAAGTAGCCTTATCGTAGCACTTCCATGAGTTCCAGGCACTGAGTTTCCCATTAAATGCAAATGTCGAAACNAAGCAGAAGTAGCCTTATCGTAGCACTTCCATGAGTTCCAGGCACTGAGTTTCCCATTAAATGCAAATGTCGAAACGGTCTCACTCCCTGTGAATGCTTGGAAGCCCCTCAGAGTGACACATTTATCTGAAACAAGTCCAAGAGCTATGGTGTAAACTGGAGTATACTTTTATTTCTGACCAAAGTGCAATACAACCCACAATTCNAAGCAGAAGTAGCCTTATCGTAGCACTTCCATGAGTTCCAGGCACTGAGTTTCCCATTAAATGCAAATGTCGAAAAGGTCTCACTCCCTGTGAATGCTTGGAAGCCCCTCAGAGTGACACATTTATCTAAAACAAGTCCAAGAGCTATGGTGTAAACTGGAGTATACTTTTATTTCTGACCAAAGTGCAATACAACCCACAATTCNAAACAAGTCCAAGAGCTATGGTGTAAACTGGAGTATACTTTTATTTCTGACCAAAGTGCAATACAACCCACAATTCTTGAAGTTCTAATACCCTCAAGTCAAAGAAGAAAGATATGACTTGAACCAAAACATCAGTATCAACAGTTCTTATATGAGAATGGATGACTGCACCTCTTGTGTACACTATAATCCGTCCATCTGCCTCCTCAAAATACGTGCTTACAAATCCGACAAGAGATGTGAAAGCCGATTCAGAGCTGACATATTTATCTGTAATATTAGTGAAGACCTTGGCAGTTCTTATATTTTCAATTAAATGCGTTCTTAGGAGAGAAAATTTTAGCCTTCCTTGTCGTAGTTTTTCTAAGTAATTCACGCCAAGTGCGAGGCACATGTGAATGTGACAAAATGTGGCAACGACATGCGCAGAATACTTAAATCAGTCTACCTCGTCTTTACTCTTTGGTCGCAACTTGGCGTTCGTAAATTGGGTCGGTCATGCCTGCGGTTGGATGCGAGCAAATAGTCATCGGTCCGGCCTCTTCGCTACACAGCTTGACGCATCGGCGATCGCGACCAGCGGGACGAACAAACCGCCCACGCCCTAGGTCATAGGTAGTAACTAGCCACCGAGCTCAGGGCACTTTAAGGCGGAAAAACCCCATACGTCTTGTAATCAAACTTTATGATCGGGCATTAAAAATTGAAGTTTGGTATGGCATAGGGACAGAGTTTTGACAGAGTTTTTGAAGTTTGTAGTGTTTCAGTTACATCCGTATTTTCCCGCGCGGGACAAAAATTAAATGACAAGAAAATTTTTGATCACGGTTACAGCTACGAAAAGAGTAACGGGAGAAAAATAAGTTGGATGCTTGTAGTTCGACAAAATTGGTGGCGGGAATCTCTCCCACTTAAGTTGGGACTCGTAGGCGGCACATGAAGTGGAATTCTGAGACGCAGAAGCCGGCGGAGTATAGTGGTGGAGGAAACTGGAATCGGCCGGATGTTGGTGCCCGAACCGCGGTGGAGCGGGCACACCTCTGCGCGTCAATTGCACGGCCAATGTCGTTCAAAGGAGGTTTGTGGTGTACGGGAGAGTTTCGCGTGTAGTGCCGTTTAGCACACCGCCTGTCGAGGTCGGTGGACGGAGCTTATTCTGGTTGGATAAGGCTACGCCTGCGCTGCGCTGGCATCGACCGACTGTCCGATCCCATTGTGGTTGTTCTGACGTCGACCGAACTGAAACACGTAAGGTTTTCCCTGTGCATTTTATTCCGACCACGCGTGGGTTACACCAGTTGCTTTCTCTCTCTCTCTCTCTTTCTTATTTACTACTTACCTAAGTCGATTGCATTTCTTGTTTCCAAAATATTATATTAANTCTCTCTCTCTCTCTCTTTCTTATTTACTACTTACCTAAGTCGATTGCATTTCTTGTTTCCAAAATATTATATTAATTAATGTTCGGACAGTATTCTTAATGGGAGAAAGTGGGAAAATTTTTTGGAGATAAACTAGATAAAAAATATATTAATATTCTGAACAGTACATTAACATAGATTGTATGTGGATTCTCTATACTCGTAAACACATATGACCTATAGGCAGTAGCGTCATTTCAACTTTTTAACTGGGGTGGCAAGGCCTACCGGTGGGTATGGAAGGGGGAAGGGGCACCGGTTAAAAAAACTAGCGTTAAATTGTTAATTTTTGAAGCTTCTTCAGACTATTTTTACCTACTACAAAATAATTGCTAACATTCTCTATTTACCCTAAAACATTCATTGTTAATTTATTGGATTAATAACCAAACCGCTTGTAAAGTAAATATCGTTCACACATAACTCAAGAGTAGGCCTATTTTTAATTGATTGAATGCTCAGCCTGTTTTTTTTTATCATGAATGTAAAAATCAAGCAAACATCATACAAAAAAAACAAAGCTTTATTTAACTTTTACTCAATGCCATCACAAGTTATTTTTATACTAAATGAAGTCTTCTCTTTTGGCTTGAATTAAAGTCATCAATAACATTGGAAATGTCTACATCAACTCTCTTTTCGATAGCCAAAAGAGCTAACGAGGACAACCTCTCCTGGCCGATCGGCCGATCGTGTTCCTGGTGTATGTTTTCAACCGCCGTAAGCACGAAAAAGACCTCTCACAGGATGCTGAGTTCATTGGAATTGTAAAAAACATGCGGTAAAATTAAAAAAGTAGAGGGAACACACTTTTCAAAGACTTCTCTACAAAAATGGCAGCTCTTTTTTCTTGGATTTTTTTGTTTTTTGACTCTTCCATTGTGTAAAAACATCTCAGTTCAGACAGAAGAAGTTCATTGTCCTAAGTGCAATATTTGCACACATACTGTACACTGGCAATGTCTACTTCAGTTCCACCTAGAACTTTGCTTCAGTGGTTAAGTACATCTAGGTTGTTTTCTTGAAGCCTGGCCTCTATCTCCTGGTTTAGGATGTCAATAACTGGCCANACACTTTTCAAAGACTTCTCTACAAAAATGGCAGCTCTTTTTTCTTGGATTTTTTTGTTTTTTGACTCTTCCATTTTGTAAAAACATCTCAGTTCAGACAGAAGAAGTTCATTGTCCTAAGTGCAATATTTGCACACATACTGTACACTGGCAATGTCTACTTCAGTTCCACCTAGAACTTTGCTTCAGTGGTTAAGTACATCTAGATTGTTTTCTTGAAGCCTGGCTCTATCTCCTGGTTTAGGATGTCAATAACTGGCCAAAGGATTGAAACTTTGTAATACTGTTCTACAGATTCAAATGTAGCTTTACCCCCTCCCCCAATTTTGGAGGAAATTTTACCCTTTCTTGGCAGCTCGGCTGCTCTAAACCCGCGCTTGTCAGCGATTTCTGTGCAGTGATTNTGGAGGAAATTTTACCCTTTCTTGGCAGCTCGGCTGCTCTAAACCCGCGCTTGTCAGCGATTTCTGTGCAGTGATCGAACAACTGAGTAAAAAACTCATCTGTTCTGAAGGATTGCAACACTTCAAGTGTGCTGTTTTCTACAGATTTCACAACTTCGTAGGTCACACTGCTTGCCTGAAGGGTTTTTGACAGTAAGTCACATTGTGTTAGAACTNTACAGATTTCACAACTTCGTAGGTCACACTGCTTGCCTGAAGGGTTTTTGACAGTAAGTCACATTGTGTTAGAACTCTCCTGAGTAATAACAAGTCAAATATAAAGTTGAAGTCCTCCATACTTTTTAACAAAGCATTGGATTGTCCACCACTGTCAGGGTCTGTCTGTGAAATTTCTTGTAGAGTCGTCAGAGTGGTTTCAAAAATTATCTAACAAAGAACGCATTGCTTCGACACGGCAAGCCCATCTGGTATCACTCAAAGACTTCAATGTTGCTGTTCCACCACTAAAGATTTTTGAATTTTTTTGAATGTTTTCAAAAACAGCATTTCGTTTAGTTGATTTCTCAATAAAGTTGTAAAGGCTTTGAAGTACAAAGAACGTGTTTCTTATTGAAGTCACGCTTGTGCAACAGCTTACAATGCACAAGTTCAATATATGTGCATTGCAGTGAATGTACATTGCCGTTGGGGCTTCTTGCATAATTATAGCTGCCATTCCTTTATATGGGCCCCTCATGTTCGAGGCTCCATCATAGCACTGAGCACGCAGATTTTTAATGTTCAAGTCCAGTGATATCAAAACGTTCTTAAGTTCATTTGCCAGTGTTTCGCCGTCAGTTTTTTAAGCACGATTAAACCCTACAAATGACTCATAAACTTTTAACTTATCATTGACATGCCTCAAAACAATAGCTACTTGGTCGTGCTNTTAAACCCTACAAATGACTCATAAACTTTTAACTTATCATTGACATGCCTCAAAACAATAGCTACTTGGTCGTGCTATGCTATTTCTTGAGTCTCATCAGTTACAATGGCAAAAACTTTTGCCTTTTTAACTTCTTTGCCAATGTGCAGTTTGATTTGTTCCCCAATAATGGACAGTAGCTCATTCTGGAAAGTCGCTGAAGTGTACTGAAAGTTTTTTCGATGCTTTGGAACGAAGTCTCATCAGCTCCAAAAAGTTTCCCCTGTTCTTCGAATCTGCAGATTCGTCATGACCTCTTAGAGCAATAGATTGCCTGCCACAAAATATCAATGATTCGCACAAAGCATCTAAATACAATCTGTTTTGTAATGCTTCTTCTGAATACTGTTGATTTACTTTTTTTTCCAACAACAATGCCACTTTTGTCTGCTTCTTTTAGAGAATTGAGTTTTGTGTTAGTACTCCTATGCGAGTTACTCTTCTCATGATTCTCAAATTCTTTTACAGCTTTCTTCCACTTGGAAAATCCACTGAGTGTAAACACATCTTCTGCATTGTTTTTTTCTTCTGGGTTGTAAAACACACGGCAGACAAAACAGAATGCTTTATCGTTTAGAGGACTGTATTCCAACCAAGAAAACATTTTTTTACCATTCTGTCCTAAATTTCCTTCCATCCATTTTAGGTAAATTTCAATCTCGTGGTTGAAATGAGCCTTCCCTAACATGCGCCATAGCCAAAGCTGGACCATGAGCAGGATCTCGTTTATTAATTAGCCCAATTGACAGTCGGTCAGTTGAACTGGAGGAACAGCTGGGACCGGCCTACGCCCTTCATTTGCAGGAGTATTGTCCTTGGTAGTTGTGGACGACTGAGCGGATGGCAAGCCTAACATATCTTCTACAGGTGGTTCTGGTTCATGTTCCAACGCACCTCCTTCTGGCGGTTCATCTTCTAAACACCGTTTCTTTTTGCTTACTGGGCGTGAGCAAAAGTAAGACAGCAACGAACCCTGCCCTTTTTTTGTTCTCCTGAGCCTGGCAAAAAACAGTAAGAATAGCAAAAGAACCTAAATAAAGGGCTACTACGCAGTACAGTCGCGTCATCACTAGCTAGAACTAGAACGTTTTAATACATTCTCTTTACAATAAAACCAAGCTTAGTTCCTACCAAAGCTTTATTGAAATATCTTGAAAAACATCCCAGTTACAGGTACCTTATAATAGTCGCCATTCTAAGGTTAACTTGGCCAATTTCGACAAAAAACGAACTCGTCTGAGGAGTTGGGCTAGTGTAACTGTGTACCGAATTTGGTTAAAATTGGTCAATGCATTTGGGAGTTATCGGGGCAACATACAGATAAACGAACATTAAACTTTTTCTAAGAAAGAGGGCTTATTTTCCTTTACTCAATCACTCAAAAATATGGAACGAAAGCTAACTTAAATAAAATAATAATATTGTTTTTAGTAAAAACTTTTTAATTGTTATATTTATGATAAAATTTTAATTGTAAATGAGTAATGTTAACGGAATTTTCAGAGTAAAACAACAAACCAAATTTTTAATAATAATAATAATAATAGGCTCGCCTTCACCTATACGGCCAATAATTCCTATCTTCCTCTTCATCCATGAATACTTGCTTTGGTATTGGTTTAAATGAATAATAACAAAGCGAACTCTGATTTTGAGAGTAGAGTACTGTACTGTATGTTGTTGTTTTAATCTTTGCCGGTTCAATTAAACAGACACTACTACACTAGCACTGGTGCATATAACTTAAAACTCCGATTATTTTGTGGTTAAACCTTTGGATAGACCGAACTTTCAATTACATGCTCGTTTAAGAATAAAGATTTTCAATTTTTAAGCACTAGGCCTAGTTTGATATGAATGAAGTTGGGGAAACTCCGGAAAATGGCCAATAAGTTAACCTATGAAATAATAGAAATGAACTTACCATGTCTCAGTCGATGCAATCGTACGGTGGTTCACTTGAAGTGTAATTTTTTTTTTAACTTCACTTGTCATCCATTGTCATTGATGTGATGATAATAAATAAACTAAACACATAAATAAAACTAAAACAACACACATGTACACATCATACTGCACTAATAGATATCTTTTAGTTGAAAAGAGCACGCCAACAGCAGGCAGACTACACGACAGACAACTCTCTTGCAAAGACAAAAGCCTACAGTGTGGTCCACGGTAGAAGAAGGAGAAGGTAGTGCAACTCCATATACCTGCTACGTAGGAGCCGTGAGGCTATAAGTGCGCAGTGTGCGAGAGTGCCGCTAGGTTCGCTAGGGTAGGGCGTGTACGGAAGAGTACCTAGAAACAAAAAGTTGCATACTCTTGCACACTGCGCACTTATCGCCTCACTGCTAGACCCCGAGTTGCACTACCTGTCTCCTCCTACCGTGGTGTGGCCCGCGGGCCCGCCCCTGTTGCCAAATCTCGCTCTGCAGTCTGCATATTACAGAATTGCCACTTCCGGACGTCGAAATCGCTCATTCTCGTTTTTCACGCATCTAATGTTTGTTATTTTATTACGACACGCCTACTACTCCACAATTTCTATCTAACTTCATAATGTACAAGTTTTAAACACACATTTTATTTTTCTGCGCTAAATCAGGCATGATTAATGAAGAATCAAGAAAGTGCCGTGCTTGTAGAATTGTATTTTCCAATTGTTTGTAAATTATTTGGATTTTTACTTCAAAATTCTGGGGTGGCAAAATACTGGGTTGGACAATTCTGGGGTGGCAACTGCCACCCCTTGCCACCCCCGAATTACGCTTGTGCCTACAGGGCTCCATGTATAAAGCAATAAAAATTTCTTTAAACTATCACGGAACTGTTAATTTATTTTACAGTGGTGTTAATTTGAATCATTTGAAACGACAACTGCGTATTTATTGAAGGAAGAGGAAAAAAATACAAGTAACGAAATGCAGATTACAAAGGAAGTCGTGAGCGAAGTTTTACTTCATTTAATTCAGGAACTCTCGGCTGGTTCTGCGATTTAAGCTTTCGAAGCTCCACATAGGAAAATATGGGTATAACTGAAAACGTACAAACTTAAACAATTATGTTAAATTGTCATCTATGCCATACATAGTTGTGAGTTTTAATGTACGGTCATACATTTTAAGAAGATTTGTAAAAATAGGCTTTAAGATGGATGGGTTCTCTCCCTTAAGTATGCCGTTAAAGGTATTTCGAACCATACCATACTTGGCACCTAGTATTGATCGGTCAAACATTTATTCAATGTGCGCTACAGAACAATGCGCAACCCCCTTCCTCTTATAATAAACATACATATGTAAATATGTTTTATTCGTGACTGTCTATTCGATTCTCGTAAAATAGTACTGCGAGCTTAAATTTCCTAGGTGGTGTGCAAGCTTAAACAATAATAAAAGTAAATTTTACACCATTTTGAGACGGAACGAGTTGATAGGGCAAACAGGAACACGTAAGGACTCGACCAAGAAACCATACCGGTATTCACCTGGAGTGATTTTCAAAAACGAAATTCGGGCCGGACGAGTCGATAGTCGAACCCGGGTCCCCCTGAATATGGGTTTCCCCTGGTGTTAACTTGTGCGTGCAGATATCTGTGTTTATTATCCTATGAATTAAAGTTGGTGTGTGTGAGAAATAAAACCCCCCTTCTCTTCGACCTACCAAGACATTCACACAGTTCACCAGTGGTCAGTGCGCTAGGGCAAAGTCCAACTAAACACCTGGTTCAGCGCGGCTGGACGTGTGCGCGAGCTCAGATCACGACTGCACATGTCTCTCGTTTACTTCTGTGATGGGACTCGCATCGACTTCTTTAAGTAATATTTTTTGTCTTAATAGTTTTTTAACGCGTCTATCAATCTCGCCTGCAAATTTGGATATTTCGTGGTATTTGTGTGTACGTGTGCGCGCGTGTGTGTGTTTGACGTATGGTAAAGTGGAGAATGTACCATTTTTTTCTTATTTCGTATTTTTACAGCATCACAAAGTATATTTGGTATCACCGGAATTAATAAAAATTTTCACATTTTATTTTTATACAAAAAAAAGTAGAGTTTCAGCCAGTATTTGTGTACAAAAAAATTTGCACATAGAATTAATTTTCTACCATTCTAGTGGGATAAAAATAACTATAAAATCTCACGGCTCCCGTAATGCACTGGCTGCAATATGCTCTAATTTTTCGTACTTGTGAAGTCATTCCCTATATGACTTGACCAGGTCGACGGGTGGTAAATGAGAACTGTATACGCGTGTATTTGTGCTGGTATTAGTATTGTGGTGTAAATCTGCATGGTGAACTAGCACATCAGAAATAAAACCGTGTTTTACATGGCGTAATTCATACAGAGTGAATAATATTGACACCTACTGGATTAGAGACCGCACATATACATACACATGTTCGCGTGTCACTTTTCATTCGGCAGTCACGTATCAGTGTGGTGTGACTCTGCTGGGGAGGACGGGGGTGTTTTACCATGGATCTCTTAGTGGAGCGAGCGCATGCGAATGTATGAAAATACAGTAATTTTGTTTGCCGAAGGTTAACAGATTTTTTTTTTTTNTTTTTTTTTATTTTTTTTTTTTAGATTTTGTACTTGTTGTGGGTGTACCTCTATGCTTGCGTCTTCTCACGGTATATATTTTTTTTCCCAGTAAAACTTACTATATGTACATTATTACATGTGCAAATATCCTTCGAATACCTGCTCTCGTTGTGGATGCATAGATCTTTAGACTGTGATCGAATGCAGTTTGCGCGTCCACGAAACCATTGTCATTAACCAACCCAGACTCTGCCACGATTCTTGGGCGTGAGGGTTGCTGGCACGATGGTGAATGCTCATCCTGAACCCTTGGTTTTGTGAGAAGTGCACTCGTACCCTGCTGTGAAGGAGACTGTACAAGACGGGTTTTTGCAGGTGAAGGTCCTACAGCTACGCAGGTTTTTGCATGCCTCTGCTAGTTATCGCGCCTAGCAATTGTCATGTTACATTTAACACACTTATATGTCACTCGATCTGCATTATTCGAACATTCATACTTTTCGTGTCTTCGAATATATTTGGTGAATGCAAACGAAGTGTTGCAGTTGCATCACGGGCACTGAGTTAACGCATTTGCAAATTAGATAAGTGGTAAATATATAAATAAAAAAACTAAATTCTAGTACCGTATTTCATGAGGTTATATATTCCTCCAGAGACTAGCAGGCCCAAACCAATATTCCAATTTTGAGCATATTTGTTATTTCGCTGGAAAATATATGGGTATTACATGCATGCTTGATAATATCCTGCGACCTGATGTAATTAAATATTTGAACTTACCAGTCAGAATGCTAAAAGACGAGGGGCGAGAGAGCGATCTGTCACCTCTGGCATCAGACGAGAAACTGTGCCCAGGGTCGGCATTGTTCCCATTATATACGTCCCCCACACTAGCACGCTCTGGCGGACAATGCTGAAAACGAGCAGTAGTGATAAGGGTTTAAGCGAAGGTGAATAATTGGTAGGACTAAAGTGGTGGGGTGAGGCGTAACAGAATACTTCATTTCAATGGTAATTTAATTAGCATTAAAACGAAAAATGTTTTCTAATCGGTCGTAATTTAAGTGCTTGATAAAAAGGTTTTTGATTTAATAAATTATGCTGGCAGGTATACCACTGATTGGAAATATAATTTTTAAATAGGATGAAAAAGTACAGGGTTTTTTATGTATATGAAGTAAATGTGAATACCGACAGCTCACTTTGCTACTCAATCGACAGAATGAGCTGGTACCTGCATCTCGCCTGGCAGTGAAATCGTGAAATTAATGCCACCTATGTGTTGAAAATAGAGTCCAATATAGATGGAGCCGACAACACCACCTATACTTAAAATCATAAACAAATATGACTGCTGCCTGGTGGCTAAATAGGCAGCTCGTCTGGTGACGAAATCGGTAATTAATACACTAGCACCACCTAAATGTTGAAAATATAAACAAATGACAAACGAAAAAACAATATGGCGTGTTGATCATAGGCAAGAGAGAACGTCAGCTCGCCTGGTAGCTTAATCGAGAAGTTAGCACTGCCAGGCGGGTAGTATGGTAATTAATACACCAGCGCTACCTAGGCGTTGAAAATGTAAACATATGAAATCCAAGATGGCCACCTCCAGCAATGTATAAACAAATGATAAACGAAAAACTCACCGAGATAACTGCATATGATGGAATGAGCAATGGCGAAGAGTTAGAGGCGGTAAGGTAATTGGGCAGTTAAATATATTTGAAGGGGGAGGTGCGAAAGCGATTATTTGGTAAAACGAAGATGAGTAATTGTAGGTGGGGGTGGGGCAATTGGGCAATTAAATATATTGGAAGGGGTAGAGGTTGGGATGGAGGCCAGCCGACTAAACTGCCAATAGCAATTGGCGGTGGTCAGTCGTCTGTTGGAGGGATTGGGGGGACCTTCAGAATTGTAAGTTTTTTGAATATTTTTTTAAATATTTTTTATAATTTTAATAATAAATGTTTGGTAATTTTTAATAATAAATGTTTATTGTTTTTTAAATAAATGTTTATATTTTATAATTTTTTTGGAGTTTTTGAATTTTTGTTTTCAAGGTTAAAGGTCACTGTTGTCGTGGTCAAGGTCACAAACATCCAACATGGCGGACGAGATGGACACTGGCCGACCTGGCGAGGGCCGGTCGTGTCGGGAGCTTAATCGATCCACCTGTCATCGAATCCCAGACCTCCTACATGTATATTTTTAAATAATTTTTTTAATAAGTTTTTAATTTTTTTAAATTTTGTATAAACTTTTTTTTTGTTTCTTTTATTAGAATTTTTTATTTTTAAGGTCATACAAGGTCACGGGCACGGGGTCAGTGTAAAAATCAATGTCAAAGTCGTGGGTAAAACGAGCCCCCGCCCCCTAAATACTTCCAATGGCTTGTTTTTGCAAAAAGAGGGATCGTTCTTTCCAAATTAGTGGCTCGGTGCTTTTTGAGAGATAACTAGAAATTTTAAGGGAAAAAAGATAAATTTTAAGGGGAAAAGGGAAATTTTAAGGGGTAAATGGTCGAAAATTCAAGGGAAGAAAAAAGAGATTTTTAGGAAAAATGGTCGCCGGGCGACCAGAATGACAGAATATGAACTCAGGTCCCAGGTCCCGATGTGCCAAAGTCCCCATAATCCCTCTACTAATATGGCTGAAAGGAAAAAATAACTAGGGCCTTAAAAGTGTTTACTTTACTGTGAACAGCCTATATTTTATTTTTATTAAGATCTCTAACCCTCACGAACTCTGATATACATCAGGCGGCTTCTAACAATATTGTAAATTAATTATAATATTTACTTTGTAATTAATAAAATTATAAACTGTGTTGGTAATCGCTTATTAGAAATGGTTAACGTGTAAAGCCTTTCAAATTTAGTTTCGGTATACTATTTTTTGCAGTAACCGTTTCTCATTGAAATATTTATATTTTCAAATAGCATTGATGGAAACATATTTTATTATTACTTATTAAAAAATATTTATTAATTTATTGTCTGATTAGAGCAAAATTCTGCGCGTAGACTCTTAGTCTCCTCGGTTTTTTTTTTTTTTTCCCAAGGAATGAAGAACAACAATGTTTTTGTTTAACAGAGGCAAGCTTGTACGAAAGACAAATACAGTTAGCGATTCTTTCGACCTTTGCGGCTTCGGTGTCAAATACCCGATTTAAAAGAGTCCTCATTTGTCAATCAAAGTCCCAAATGCGCAATCTGTACACCTACTGGCCATTGAAACATTGTGTAAAGATATACACTAGAGCAGCCATGGGGTAGGAAAAACTTGGCCAGTTTTTTGTTAGTTCTTGGGATGATTCAGAGGACCGGTAGTGTTATCGACTGGGAGTTAGAGTGCAGCAGACGACGCAGCAGTCAAAATACCTCGCCACCCGTGCTGTGTTGCCAGTTCCGCAGCCGGAAAAAGTAGGTCATCACCCTGGCCTCGGCTCACCCACGTGTTCGTTCACTTTCTGCTAAAGGCGAGTCTGTCTCACTCGAGTTATCAGCTTTCGTTGCGGCTATGAATACCCAACTCATGGTTTACTAGTGGCGACCATGGNGTCTGTCTCACTCGAGTTATCAGCTTTCGTTGCGGCTATGAATACCCAACTCATGGTTTACTAGTGGCGACCATGACATGTGTTTAGTTTCTGTTGTAGAATTCTGTATTTGCTTATATTTTCAGCGATATCGACTACTATTTGGTTTCATTTACCTCTGCGAAAATGAATTATCAAAAATATATAACGGTCATTGTTTTTAATTCAAATTTATTAATTTACTATTGTTTAGGTGTTCATGATAAAATGCGAGTACTGTTAGCACTTACAATTACTAATTTAATATTAATCATGAATGATGTCATACATCATAGTAGCGTTTTCATTCCATTCTTATGTGAAAGGAAATTGACAGGACATGATTGTTCACTAGTCGAGAAATATATGTTAGACGCACGAAGGTCTACAATGTGACTCAGTGTTTGCAGTTTGGGGTTGTGATCTACTACAAAGGTGACTGTTCGTACAAATAATCAGTACGTTAAATTTGTCGATTCAAGTGTCATTAAGGCTGTGTCCGAGCCTAGGAATGCACTTATGTATATAAACACACTCCACTCGGCTCGATACTTGATCAATTCCGACAGGCATACTTATTTGCATACGTTACAGCAACTAGCCAGCTGATAAGATTCTGAACAAGCATTTTGACGGCAAACAAATACTGACCCTGTGCTGGAATGTAGGCGCATAGATTTAAAATGATTAACCTATTAGGAGCTGTAGCTGAAAAGCGCATGACAATGAGCATATTCATATAAACCAATCATACACATTTAAAAAAATGAATGAATAAGTATTTGACGCATTAAACGCAGTTATCTATAATGTATTATGAAAACTGGTAATAACTAGAGGTAAATTTTATTTTAACACTAATAATGGTATGAATAAAATTAATTTCTTAATTTTGATGAAAATTTTACACTCCTTTATGCCTTGCCGTGTAAAAAATTGGCATTGTTCTCACTGCCCTGCATATTAACTATAAATTCATTGCCACGCCTGGTTTATAACAAATCACGATGCAAACTGGTTTAGGTTTATCTTGGCTCTTCTAGATCAGTAAAGGTTAAAGAGTATAATACATTGTTAAGAACTTTTCTCAGTGGCTTTATTCGAAAGTTAATGCCTCCATGCCACTCTTTAGAAAAATTAATATTAGGAATAACAATTATGAACAACATATAAATAGCTTTTCAAAATAGTAGTCTATGGGCTGTAAGGGCGCGAGACGTACACACATTCGTTTCCCCGTGTACGTGCGTATGTCATTTCCCGAGACATGTACAACATTTACGTACTTGGACGAATGCGAACGCTGTATGAGTGTGCATCTCATTAAGTAGAAAAACATATGCATACTGCGGAAAAGGATATTGATGATCACGTATAAGACTCAACTCTTAACAGATGTTATTTTTAAAGCGACAATACAATTGTCGTGTCTGCAAGATCCATGTTTACAATAATGATGTTCATTAGTGATTGTGTGAAAAATTGGTAGCTGTGTGTGTTTACAGTTACACGAGTGTAACACAGTACACCATTTTATATTCTACACTGAAACCTCAAACTCATAACAGTCCGCAAAACGTTGACACTGAAGTTATTATCAGTAATGAAAACACTAACGAACGGATGAAAACTAGACATAACAAAGAGAGTTGCAATATTCTACTTCAGACTACATTACAAAATATAACTATTTCTACACTAAACATCGGTTTAATTCAATGGCTCGGTGCCAATCGCTAATAGTTAATCTAAGTTTACAATAAATAAAATTATGCATTAAGAATTACGCAGTAAGCGCATACGGAAACACGTCTTCTGTATTTGCAGTTTCTCGTATTGTTTTAATTCTTAATTCTAACCATAAGAAACAGGCGGCAATCCTTTTATGTTTACCTTTGTTCCTAACCTAACTTTGTATATCACAACCATATTTAAGCAGATGATACTTCAAAGCCGGCATTTTATTTCAGAGGGGCTAATCTTTGTGAACAAATATAATCGTTAACATGTGCACACACACGACGTTTTCATATTGTTTATACTTACATTAGTGTAAATAACCATTTCCCACCAACAACACCGTCTGCTGTGTTCTGAGTGGTCGTCGCCTCACAAGTTTCACTTAAGATATAAAATACAACTATTCCTTTCAATGCCTAGGAAATCCCAACAACGCACACGACCTGCTAAGTTCCATTGGAAACGAATACATAAGGTATTACACTTTTGTTTCTTCTGCACACGTCTTAACGCATAATTTAACATTCAAATTTTATATTGTCACCATGAGTATTTTCCCCTCTTTACTAGCATTCCCCTGCCACTTAACAGTGTTAATTTCAATGTGTAAGTAAGATACCAGCAGTAAGTAGTGTATCATATTTTCAAAACAGTATTTCTTCCGATATTTAAAAAGGGTTTTACGAAGCTTCCGGTGCCTAAATTCTGAGAGAGACGTGAGTCGTTTAAGCCGGCACTAAACGATAATTAAATTCTGCTACCTTTTGTTATACCCTTGAGCACAACAGAAGGCATACAAGTTCATATAGCAGAAGAGAAGATAGAACGTATCAGTTCATACCCACCTGTTACCTAAAGTGCTAACAGAAACTTGTAAAGACTGGGAAAACAACTCGCAGGGGGGCAGGGGTACAAATGCAATCACATATTATATGTTGGCTCTTTGTGGTGCATCAAAAAGTATGAAGATTGTTTTCTTCCCCTGAATACTGCATTTAATAAGGTTTCTAAGTACGAGTATTATCAATGTATGGAACATGATATGAGTAATGGCACTGCTTATGTATGGAAAGCAAGGTAATGTATTCACATGTATGTACGACGGACATTTACGCCACTCATTAAAGCATTAGCAAATTATTTAAACAGTGGCATAGCCAGGAATTTACATTGGGGGGAGGGGAGAGATTTCATATTTCTATTTTTGGACAACATACGAAAGCTGTATGAATAGTTAAAATATTATTTATAATCAATGGGCTTATATACAGATATGGAACCACGGAACCACAAAATGCTATAAACGTCCTTCATTTTTAAGGTAGATCACACATTTCTTATATTAAAATAAAATAATAGTTGTGATTTTGTTTTCTAATTTTATTTTTTAATATTTTATTTTATTTTCGGGGGGGGGAAGGGGGGTATATGTCGAGATATCCCCCTCCTCCCTCGTTTCGCCCCTGTATTTACAAATGTATCTTTAATGAGCATAATAATCAATCTTGTGCTTTCCGTTTTTAAACATCTTTTTACTGTTAGAAGACCAAAAGAAGGCAAAACTATCACAATATCAAACTTAAGGCTTTTATGTGTGCCTGTTCCCATTACACACCTCAAATTATCTACTTTAGAAACCAATCGATTTGATTAGCAACAACCACAACTAGTCGATTGTACTTACGTATTATTGCTTTTAGACAAAGTGGTTCGGGAAATAAACGTTTTCTGACAATAACCTAAGTTATAAACGGCAATAATGTATCACATAAAAAAATTTCGTTTCGAAACGGATTTTTTTAATTTAAAGCCTAACATTATGTGGCGCGGATCCGCGCTGCAACCCACTGAGCTGCACATACAGCCTACAGATCGTCCGCGTGGCAATGTACAGTAGCTAACTCCACAGTTATCGCGTATTTTATAAAGTTGTGTTTATTGTTTTATTATGACCGTGTGANCAATGTACAGTAGCTAACTCCACAGTTATCGCGTATTTTATAAAGTTGTGTTTATTGTTTTATTATGACCGTGTGAGAAATTTGCAACGTTTCCCGTTACTTACGCGTACATTAAGAAAACCCGCCGACCAGCGGTATCGTCCTGCAAGATTCCCACATGCTAAAATCCGGGTGCAACCCTGCCGGGAACCGAGCCCGGTTCGCCTAGGTGGGAGGCGAGTAGTCTACCCACTACATTACCGCGGCCCCCGCAGGTTATATATTTCAGATTACATCCCTTGTACCCGTAAATTTGTAACTATATACAATAATGCGTTATCATAAAACTAAAATGTCACACGTAGCATTTAACTTAAACTTGAAGTTTCGAAGGACTAATAAGATTATTTATTTCAATTTATATTGATAAATAACTTACCCCAGTTCACAGTTTTTAAGCCACTGGTGTTGGTAGGGCTTACAGCAACGACAAGCATCATTTCAAAGAATTATTTTTTAATACAGTAATAAACATCCATATTAGATTTTTTTTTCCTTTTAAATTTGTGGCTGCTTGGTATTTTGCTTGCTGTAGATAACCATTTGCGAGGAAGAGGGTCCTGTCACCCTGCAGCTGTGAAAGCCCGGTCTGTAGATAGCAAGTCCAGTCCAGTTATGCCAAAACCCGTTTCGAAAATTCCTCTGAATGTCCCCGTGAATGCCGCTAAAATTCCGCCAAATTATGACTGTGACAGTTAAAAAATAATACATATACTTGTTTTTATTAAAGTGTTCGGTTTGATAAATTAATTTTTTTTAATGTTATACATATTGTAAATTTTTTTTTTTCTTTGAACTACATTACTGAAAAAATGTTTTGCGCCTCCGGGATATTTGGATTACTAGATTGATCATACATAGCCCAAGAGAGTGTGGTATGCAAGTCACACTGTCTATACAGAATACCACGCCAGACTTGACAAATATCTTTTTGTAATGCGTTCGACTGTTCCAGCGAACATCCTCATGTGCAACTAATTACATGTGGTGCAAAACGTTTTTTGAGTAGTACATTAGATTTCTGCTGTCCCCTAAGATAAAATAAAATTTCACCTGATTGCGCCATATTTAACGGGAGACCCGTTAAGTTGGCAAAACTGGTAGACACGGTCTACCGCGCCCGCCCGCCGGCTGCGAACCTGAGTGCGTGACTGTGTGGGTGGGCGTCTAGACACCGGCTGGCTGGACGTGTGTGTGTGTGCCGGCAAGCCTGATACTGTATTGATCTGTCTGCGGATGCTCGTACTACCCGCCGAAATACTGCACAGCGCCCCCCT
>NQII01000047.1:1360105-1400589 GCA_002778355.1 Clitarchus hookeri
CTGCACAGCGCCCCCCTCCCCAAACGAACAACTGTTCACCCGCGCCCCGCGCGAGGTCTTTACAGGGCTGGGCCGTGCCCTTCAGACACACTACGTCGTCTCTTCCCACGTCCAGCGCATGCACAGTCGTGGGCGTTGCCGCAGCTCGAGGGAAAAATATGCCCGCAGAGAACGCATCGAGGGGGAAAAAAACACTGAAGAGGGCGTATCACCGTTGAAACTCTCCGCCCGAGTGAATGAGCGAATGAAGAGATTCGAAGGTCTGGATAGCCGGTGAGGGTAAAGCAAGGTGAGTATGGAGCAGGGTTGGAATGAAAGGGCGAAGGAAACGGTAGATCCCCGAGTAAACCTGCCAACCAGCGGCATCGCCCGGCACGATTCCCACACGCGAAAATCCGAGAGCGATCCCGCCGGGAATCGAACCAGGTTCGTCTACGTGGGAGGCGAGTAATCTTACCGCTGCACCACCGCGGCCTCTATCCGCTTAAGACTCTCACAGATTGCCTGATCGCTTGCATAATACTTCGTTTGCAGAAATCGCTGTCAGTCTATGGAAAATACACTAATTAACAATCTTAGTGAGGGCAAAAATTTAATTTTTACGTGTCTGATGTCAGTGCTTTTTATACACACAAGAGCAGGAATTTGCGTAGTACTAACGCATTCTCTTTCCTAATATTTCCGCGGTACACTTAAATGGCGTGTGAATAAAGTGAGTGTCAGTGGCAATGTTGATTTTACATTTGGGAGAAGGAAACAAAATGAAACACGAAAAGTAAATCCGAAGCAGATCTTTCAAAAGTGCTTAATTAACAGTGAACAGCCTATAACCGTTTTCATGTGTATTCGATGTGGTTTTTACGAGTTTCTGGTGACAGGTGTTTGATATATTTTTTTCTGTAAAAGCGTTACTACATTAATTTTAATTTTTTTCTCGTCATCATCTCCCATTGTCGCTAATAAAAAAAATATATATTTGAATGGTTGCATAACACCTTACTGGACGAGTAATGAAACATGTGTTTGGAAAGAGGAACATTATGTGAACCGGTGGTGTGCGCGTGTAAGGGGGAGGGGGAGACCGAGAGAGAGAGAGAGAGAGAGAGAGAGAGAGAGAGAGAGAGTGAGAGGCGGGCCGGCAGGTAGAAGGCCACACGCTCATGTGGAGAGGAGGCGATGGTTTACGCCTAGCTTCCGGCATGACTCAACCTTGGAGGTAGGCCCCTTCGTCTTTTCCACCTTTGTGCGCATACACCTGCAAATTGAAACTGTCCTTGAGATCATGACATCCACATGAAGGGCGCCATGCGGTTCGTGTTTTAGAACTTTTGGAGCGTTGTGTTGCGTACAGAACGACCTAGTTCCCGTAGCCAGGTACGAAATCAAATTAACGTTTAATTTACAATCAATATATAAGGAAAATATAATTTCTGAAGTATTATTGCTGCAATGAAACAGCCACGTTTTTCGTCGCGCTGCTCTTTACAATGTGATTGTTTGCATATTCACTCGTTTCCCTCTCCCGTCATGCCAATAATTTCAGAACTACCGTTTGGGAAAGTTCCGGAGGCTAGGGTGTTTTTTTTATTACGGGGGTTGGGTGTTGAGAGGATAGGGGTATATGAACCAGGTGTATGTAACTTGCGAACTACGTGGCGGGGAAATTAAACTGCACTCTTCTGTGAAAGATATCGAGTGTTTCCTTTCGAGAAGCATCCAAATGCCGAATTTTGATCTCGGAGGTGTGGATGAGTGAAGATCGGCATGGAGGGCATTTGCGAGACTGTTTGAAGAGCGTCGCGCCGCGCATCCAGTTGAGTAAGTCGAGTCCAAAGTGCTGACAGTCGAGCTGTTTTCTGTGTTTCAGGCAGAGAAGCTTGGGAACGATAAGGGCGATACTGCCACGCGTATTGCCTCATCCCCACCAAGCGCAGGGCTGTGGACTGGCGTGCAGTGTTCACGTTGTGCAGCATTTACTTACGTGACTTTAAGCGGCGACCCTATCATTTTATCGGTGGAAAGACTGTAGCAAGATTCAATGCAGGACTCTTGAGTATTTTTGTATGTAGGTATCTGAGGCGTATATTCTGCGATACCGAGCTCTGAAAAGGCAGTTTTTTAGCTGTTTTTAAGTGTTCCGAAATGGCGTTTCTAATGTGCGTGACGTCTTGAAAGCACTCAACCTACCTCGTCTGATGAGTATGTTCTTTTCCTAGATCAGCAGATTGGACGCACGTTAAAGTTTTTTTTTTTTTTTTGGAAAAGAGTGTATTTCAAACGCGCAGTTCTAGCGCCAGATAGGCAGGTCCCTTAAGAGTAATTTGAGGTACTTTTTCTTACTAAGTGCGTTCACAACTCCCCTAATCTTGGACCATCGTCGTTACCCAGTAGCACTGCAATTTATTTTAGATGCATGCGACTGCTGAATGTTTGTGCGTTTATTTATGCTGCAGGTAGACTTAGGGAGGTAGTCGCGGCCTAAGTTGCTACCATTGCATCCAGTCCCTGCTCTGCCGCGATGCCCATTTCCTTTCCTTGAAGCCCGTACGGGGCCCAGCCCTTACTTTGGACCTCCACTTTAATTAGTTATGTTAGGAGAGGGTTGGTTGGGAAAGAAAAAGGAGTTTGAGAATCACAGCAATTGTGGAAGGATTGGCCCGAGGGGGGTTGGACGTCGATGCCAGAAGGAGTGGATCCTCTTTCCTGTGATCAGCACAGCCTCTGGCTAGTTACGTGTATTTCATAAAAGAACGCCACACGCAAGCGTTCCGAACCATATATTTTTAAAAATTACCTCGTGGAAAAATCTTGGCTTTTTTATTCTCCGATTCCGGGAACGTACGATCCCAGTGTACTCGGTTAACCCCCACTCGCAAACCCCACGAACCGTAACTGTCCCTCGTGGCCTTCCCGTGGTGCGCAAAACACTCGCCTGCCACTACGGCGAACCGGGTTCGATTCCCAGCGGGGTAAGACTCGGACTTTCGCACGTGAGAAGCGCGACTGAAGTTGCTGTGGTTCGTTGGGTTTTCTCGGGGTCCCCTTTTTTCTCCACTGTCGCTGCTTTATCTTAAACTCGCCTCACACATCAGTGTTGGAGACGTCAGCTGTGAAGGGGGAGAGAGAAAAATAATTGCGGTCTTACCGGTTTTTGTGTCATAAAATGTAGTCGTCATTGAAATTTCTAGTTTGACAAGTCATGGTATATCACTCAGGTGATTGAATTTCTGTAAAGCAACCTATGAAAAAAATAACCCCTCGTACTGCATACTATTCTAACGTAAGCAATGCTGGAAATACAGTTAAGTTGGCAGCGAACTTCGAGAAGTAGTTCCATGGGTTGAGTAGAGAGATTTGAACGACGAGTCGATGAGGGTGAAATGAGGTGACAATGGAGCAGCGTCGGAATGCAAGGGTGGGGAAAATGGAGATCCCTAAGAAAATACGCCGACCAGCGACATCATTTTAACATCTTACTAGTCTTAAAGTTAAACTTTTTGTCAGCTGCAATTCAGTTTCTTTTTGTTGTGTACAAATAATAAGAATAAATTTTGGCGTGGTTATAACATTTATGTTACTAACTTTTTTACATCTCTACCTGGCTGACGCAATGTTCAAGTTAGCTGGTTCATTGTTTTGGTTTTTTTTTTGTCCACGCTTGTGTTACGTGATAAGTGCCAGTTTGTAACTACTGAAATAAAGTATTCATTAATGTAATAAATAAAACATTTGTATACATGTTCTGGCTGAAGTGGCATTGTTTGCTATTGTTTTTTGCTGTATTTACACGTAGTTTACTGATTTACACGTAGTTTACTGTCCTAGAAATTCTTAAAATTTCACATAATGTGCTGAACTGGAAAATGTGCTACTTCATGCAATTTAAATACGTATAGATTTTAAACCTTGAATAAACATGAAGAAACTTTGGAAGTGTGTTTTGTTGAATTTGCAATATGTATTGCGATTCTGAAAGCTTCAATAAATTGTTTGTGTGTGTGCTCGTTAGTACCTATTTACGTGATTCCCAATTTATGAGTTAATTAATACCTCGGCACTTTTGTCACCCGTTTTGAAACAATAACGCCACGAAAATGTTTTATACTTCACGTGAAACATTCCTTTAGTGTTAAGAATATGTTAAAACAGTGTTACAACGTCTACCCGAAAGGTTTAATTTGTATGAGCCGATATATATGTATCAAACAGTAAGTACTAGCTTTCACGACTAACCTTCATAGCATGTTATTTGAGGCAAAATTAAATACTGCATTTTATTTGTGGATGCGATTTCATGAAACACGTTGTCATCGGCTAAGTATTGCGTGTTTATAATTCTGGTAAAGTTACGTTCATATCAGTGCAGGCATTAAAATTATATAAGCGAAAAGTGATTTTTTTTCGTAAGAAAAGCAGTGGGTTTTAGCAAATTTTAGTGTTATGTGCTTAAAAAACTGTGGGGCCAGACGAATTTTCACAAAACTTGCATCGAGTGACAAATATAATTGTGGAAGCATGCTGTAAAATTTTTGATCAGTTATATTCAATAATTTAGTTTCATGGCATCATAACAATTGTTTTCGTTACTCAGTAGCAACGCCCGCCATTTGCTTGTGCGTAGTTTTATATTAAAATATATAGATTTGTTATTATTTATGCAATGTAATTCTACTAGCAAATGTTATTAAACATAATTCTTAGTTATTTAACGATTGTTAGTAGTAGGAAAAAGGGGCTTTGTGGACAAGAACTAGAAGCTGAGGATCGGAGGATTTGCCGCCAATTTGTATTTCCGCAGTTTTGTTCATGACATTTAACTGTCGGCCATCTTGTTTCCACCCGTCATTTTGTTTTTTCCTCCACTGTTTTGTTTTCTTTTTGTCTCTCAAAATTCTTTATTTTCCCTTTAAAATGTACTGTTTTTCCCACAAATTCTTCTTTTTTTTTCCCCCTCGAATATCTCGTTATTTCCCTATAAACGTCTAGAATTTGCCCTCTATAGTAGTAGAAGTTTCTATCGTAAAATAATTCTTCGCTTTGCCGCCACTACAACCTCATGTCCGCCATATTGACCGCTTCTAAAAAACATTCCTATGATGTTGAACTGCTACACTAATAGTTTTATTTAGCTCAAATTAGTAGTACTCTTCAATTTGCCTCAGTGACTCCATTTTGGGCCTGAGGAATCATCTTAATTCGATGGGCTATAAAAATTTAAATATAAAATTTAATATATGTACATAATATTTTTATTTAACTTCTAAAATTTGCAGATAAAAAATATATCAAGCGACGTGTCTGCGGATTCATATTTTCAAGGATAATTAGATTATGATGTCACAACCATCCATTTGGTAAAGCATAATTTTATGAAATAAGGGTTATGTATTTCATTTTATATTTATTTATTTAACTTTTACAAATAAGTGTATCGAGTGGCAATTACAAATTCGTATTTTTTTAGACAAATAAGAATATGTTGTCAAAAAATATGATTACGTGACTATGATCAGCGCCATGTTGGATTTTATAAGCGTATTAGCAAATATACCAAGTGTTGTATATTTTCAGACTTGTGTTTTCAAGTCGAATGCTAAAGTAACATTATGAACTTTGATTATTCGCACTTTTTCGACACCATATTGGTTTTAATAGGCATAGGAGCGATTTATTTTATTTTTTGAATTAATTATGTAACCAGTCCTAGTCTCAAGTACAACAGAGTGGTTGCCTTACCACAGGAAATGTTTTAAGTGCAGCGTGTCTATACTTACCTCCCGCATATAAGCATAGTTGCTATAATTTCCGAATAAGTTATAGTCACCAAATTCGGACTGTAGGTACTGCACCTAGCACTGATCAATGTGATATGGCTCATTATGCCATAAGCCCTTTTAAAGGCATAGTTGGCCGTAATTTTCAAACTGTTGAAGATACGGCCCCCAAATTAATATCATAGGCATCACCCGCGACGACGAAAATGCCCGGATAGTCAATTAAGCCTTAGCCCATCTTATAAGCATAATTAGCTATAATTTCCGAACTGTTGAAGCTATAGTCATCAAACTCATATTATATGTATCGCCCACGATGTCGATCAGGGTGGTGGGTAAATTATGCCTTTTATAAGCATAGTTAACCATTATTTACGATCCATTGAAGACATAGTCACCAAATTCATATCATAGACATCACCCCTCATGTCGACGAGGGCGGTAGGTCAATTATACCTTAAGCCTTTTTATAAACATAGTCAGTTATAATTTCCGAACTGTCGAAGCTATAGCCACCAAATTCATAACACAGACATCACCCCCAACGACAAAAACGACTGCAGGTTCAATTATGCCTTAAACCATCCTATAAGCATAGTAGGGGATTATTACCGTACTTTTTAAGATACAACGACAAAAAGGACTGCAGGGCAATTATGGCTCAACCCATCTTATAAGCATAGTTGACTCCCATTTTCTATCCACTGAAGCTATAGTCATCAAATTCATACCGAAGGCATAATAGATCCCGACTTCGCTAAATATATCAGGGTCCATTATGCTTTTAGCAGTCTTATAAGCATAGTTCGTTGTCATTTACAAAGTGTTGAAGTTATAGCCCCCAAATTCAGACAAGTACTGCTCCTAACTCTGATCAATGGGATATGTCTCATTATGCCAAGACTTCTTATAAGTAGTTGCCCACATATTTATAAATGTGTTTAAGCTCTTATATTAAGGGCATAGGTAACATGCCCAATTCATACATAATGTCATAAACCATCTTATAAACATAGCTAGCCAACCATTTTATGCAACTGTATGTCGTACATACCTAAAAATGCAATACATAAGTAGACACATACCATGCTAAGATAAATCTGGAACTCGTGCTGGATTCTGTTTGTCACCCAAGAACCATTATTTACGGGAATCCCTTAAGGACATGAGATCGAAACAAGCCTCAGCCAACCTGGCTACTCTCTAGCTAACACGACACTTGCTCACATTCGAGGATCTTGTGTGGCACTCTTGTACACTACGCTAAGATACAGGGATGAGGAGCACTTTAACTCAACAACTTTCATAAACATATTACTGTACTTACTACCGAAACAACTGTTTATTCCCTTTCTCTCACCATATAAATTTAAACTATGTTAATGGCATATTTTTATATCTGCGACAAGAAAATTGTATGCAAGTTATTTTTAAAAAGTGATAAATATTTATATTAGTTTATTGGAATATATACTCAACATTTTCCCCGGCAGTATGCAAGACACTTCTCCGACCACTGTGATGGCATCATGGGAGAGGAATTAATACTGGAAAACAAAGCCCCACCGATTCGGAAGCTGCCACTGGGACGACTTGTGGAAGGGATTTATAATGCGTCACCTATATTTACCACCCGACCTACTTTTCATGATGACATGGCGGGCACATTTGTGAAAAGGAAATCTGACATTTACAAAATAGGCAAGCAATATGTGCATAAATCTATCGTCTTATATTCTTTTATCACGAGCAGAAATTTAAATTTACACCATTTAGCTTTTTCTGCAGAACTAATATAGCCATATTCGTAAATATAGTATTTTTTTTTCAAATCAAATTTAAAAATGAGTAATGTAACCCTTTCACCTTCTACTCTTTACAACTATAGACTGCTATATGCCGACGAAAGTATAATTTCTTTAGAGCCCATAGACAACACAACCCCCTACCACAACGAACTAGGTTCGGTTCCTGGCGGGGTCACTACCGATTTTTGCACATAGTGGATTTTGTTGATAGGTAAGTTTTCTCGGCCTGCTCCCATTTCTCCCGCCATTTAATTCAACCACTGCCCCACCTTTACTTCACCTTACAGTCGTCGGCACTGAAAGACGTCTACTCTTAGCATCACCCCAGATCTCTCACTACAGCATGTAAAATATATTATTTCTTCCTTAAAAAAGTAACAAAAATGATGTTTAACTTGTTTACCTTGCATTTTAAAATCACGAACCGATCCTTCATACGCATACAATTCGTGTGCGAGTAGATACTAGTAACTATGATACTAATTATATTGTAAGCACTAAAAACGAAATATAATTAAAAATTGATAATAACATTTTGTTCACAATATTAAAATAAAAATAACTTGATGCAGCACGTGGTTTAACTCATCCAGATATTAGGACACAATGTTCTACACGAATGTGTATCGAACCATAACTAAATATTAAGTATTGTTAATGGTTTTTTTCCCTTCACTGCAACCATTTACGAAATTCTCGTCTATAACACACATGCGAACCCAACCGATTTTAAAAAGGAAACCTCGTATGGAAACGAAATAAATACGTCGAAAATAGTACATGTACCAATCAAATATTTAAATGCAGGACAGCATTAGTCATACTTTCATTCTACAAGCGAAAACCTTTCTTTACGGTCTCACTCGTTCTTATAAGTTGACGAACCCAGGACGCTAACAGACCTTCTAACATATATTCATCCCCTCCAGATGTAGCATGCATGCATACTTAAGCTAGTGTGGAGTAAGGTAAAATGTTGTACTCACATAGTTTATTAAAAAAATCAAGAAAACAACGCGCACGTCCGTTTTCGCTGCAGCATGGCGCACGAGTGAAGTTGAGTAGGTCACCGCATTCAGCATGGCGCTGAAGTCTGTCGGAGGCACCCCCTACCACAATTCGCACTAGGCATGCCACAGCAGAAACGAGCGAACAATATCCTGCTAGCCTAGTGAACTCTTCACTCTGCTGCTAAATGTGTTTGGGGCAAGTACTTAACATATTAAAAAAAAATAACATTTTTGAAAAGAAAACAAAACCTAATTTTTTGGGGGGCTAAAATTTATAGCTTCTTTCCATTCAGTATGCGCCCAATCCAATTTTTGCATAACATTTATTATTAAAAAAAGTCCCAATTTCAAATATTTAGTCAGCTTTTTTTTTTATATTTTAATAACTGACACGTAATCGCAATGCATTAATTTGACCCCCAGCCAAATCTAGTACATGGGGTTATCATAATTAAGAATAAACAAATAAATAAATATGTATCACATCTAAGATAAGGATTTTAATAGCTAATTTCTAGGGCAGAGCTGCAGAACCATTTTTACCTCATGGAACCCACCAGATCATTCTTAAAAAACAATACATTTTATTTGCCTCCACGGCATTTTCTTTGTTTACCGCAGATTTGTTATTGTCACAAAGCATTCATCAAACATACCACTAATATTTTTTTAAAGAAATTTTTTCCATACGAAGAAATATCCTGCTCTAACCAGTCGCAGTACGACTTGAAACTATTATATTGCTCAAAACCTCGCTCCTGTCAGCATTTCAACGAACTTGATATAATTACTTGTTTTTTACCAGTAATGCTCTCAGCTGTTATCGCACGCCCTATGTAAATATCAGCATGCTACATCAAGCTTCTTTGTTACGCGATTTTTTAAGTGCAATAATAATGAATTGCTATTTTTATTAGGTGTTCCCAGTAGGCGAAACAAGTAGGAAGGTAGATAGGGCTTAATGCCTCGTCGAGAGCGAAGTCGTTGGAGACGGAGTAAGTTACTCAGAGAAGCAGGAATATGGAAAGAATCGACCATCACATGTAGTAACGAACCATCCCAGCATTCTCCCGGTGTGAATTCGGGATACCATGGGAAAATCCATTATCAGGATGTTTGAACCGGGATTCGAACTCAAGTCTTCCCAAAATGCTAATGCAAAAGGTTGCTGGTTTCTTTGTAATTTCATTTTACAGTCTACTACAATTTATTTTCTGCTGCATGTGTGTCAGCCTCATATGTTAATTTTTAAGTCTTTTACATACTACTTTGTAGCATATAAAATAATTTCCAAATCATCGGAAAGATCTCGTAAATATTTTTTTCTTGTGCATATGTAAGGAAAATTTATTGAAATAAAAAATTAATAAAGACTGTTTTACAGTAAGATTTTTACATAAACCACATACATATAACAACTTCTAATTTACAAAAAAATTTTAAACGTACTACAGATTCAAAACAATTTTTCTGTATTGTAAGTAATTTTCCATATGGAAAATTACTTACAATACAGAAACCACAGAAACAATCATGTATCCTACATCTATGCACAAAAATTCAACGATTGCTATTTTAAAACAAATATTGCAGGTATGTTAATTTTTTACAACACATATTTTAATTGATTCAAAACGACTTTCACATAACAAATACTCACTATTTAAAATGTAAGTAACAACTGATAATACAGTTCTAGTTACATATTCCATAGGTAGGGCGAGGAAGTCATCACATACCTATCGTTTAAGTGGTGAAAATAAGTTTGTTCTCAGCTGTAGGTTATCCACAGAATTAAGTGTCCAACCAGACACCTTGACAATCATTTCTGCTTCCTCAAGACACATTTTTGCTATACTAGCTTCGACGCTATCTTCCACATCATATTCATTGTACAGAGGTACATTCGAAGTCTTGAATGCTTTTTTGCAATACTCATCATCGTGTGGTTCGGGTTTAGTGTAGCCGCACGCCAACCATGTATTATACTTTAAAGTTCCGTGGTTTTCCAGTTCTTCTGTAAGTTGACTTATTAAATTTTTTTTCCACACCTGCCAGAAATGAGCAAATATTTTTCGCCTCACCTGATGAATTAGTCGCAACATATGTCTTCAGAATGCCGCGGAAAGCAAATTCTTTCAGCACGAATCCACTTGCATTCGCTAAGGCTGGCACACTCGCAGGCTCATGGCGGGTTGGAACCGTGCAAGCTTTCACGTGATTATGATATTCCTCACTGCATATTTTTTCTTGTTTGCGATATACCTCACGTCGCATTTTGTCCGAAACGTTCGATATTTCGTAGCAGCTGAAATTTCTACCACACTTAAAACAGCTATGGGTTAAATAATCCCGTCTTGTTTTCTTCAAAAAGTTCCCATTTCTCATGTAGTCGTGCCCTACAACTTTTGTTGAAGGTCTTGTCACAGTAGCAACACGAATATCTTGAGGCCTGCGGTGAATTATCCACGGAGTTCACATCCAGCTCCGTAGCAGACGATGGCACACCAGTGTCCGACGAAGCAAGTACCTGAATTTCACAAGTTTGTGGTTCCAGCAATACACTTTGTTGCCTAGATGATACTAGAAGGAGACCTCTGCATGTAGTAAGATGTCTTATTATGTTCTCACGCTGTCTAAATTGTGATTTGTACTTTTCACATGATAAGGTAGCTTGCTTCATATAGAGATGGCAACCAGCCTCATGTCGACGGGCATTGCTGCTTTTAGAAAATACTTTCTTACAGTATAGACACAAATAACTTTCTGGAATGTGTTCCATCTTTGCTCGAGACGATCTTCACTCTTTGCTGTCTGAACAACTGAACTGTGCAGTCTACCTGTAGCTGTATACATACACACACTAATTGTTGCCATTATTTCACCAGCAGGTTGATATTTAATGCACAAATCTTATCACAAGCATAAATTCAGCTATGTATTTAATCTATTTGTCAACCACAACATGTGCAGTTGCAAATCTTACAGTTTTGCCTAGACTTAGCGCAGTTTGGACTCATGACCGCAAAAAAAAATTAAGAGCCAAATAAGTTCAGCCAGTCTCTATTACACATTTTGTTTTTACTTCTCTCGTGACGACGTGAATTGCTACTTTTACTAAAGCTCTTGTCGCGATAACGACACCGTTTCCTCCACATCGTTGACAAATTGTCTACAGAGCTCACATGAAGTTTCAAAATTGTCGATGAAGACAGCGCACCAATACCTGATGCAGGAGGAGATACCTGACCATTGCAAGTTTGTGGTGTTTGTTGCTCATTAACTAGAGAAACAAGACATATACACACTTTCAAATGTATGTTTAACCGAGAGCACTTAACATATCGTTGCGCTGTGTGATATGTGTTTATCTTGCATCTGTGCTTCATATGTGTCTTTCTATCGCAGGTATACGCAAATGTCTTGTTGATTAGTTGCAGGGATGTCTGAGAGGTTCCAGTGATCTGCCGAAGATTTCCATGGTCGAGTCCAAAGTCTTCGGCGACGTTGTTGAATCAATTTTCGCTTTCCTAGGTATCATGACATCGCAAGAAGGTTATAATTTCAACAAATATTGATTGACAGGCTGAGAAATTATACCTTTGCATGTAGCGAGATGTCTTTTTAAGTTGTAAAATCGTACAAATTGTGATTTGCACATTTCTCAAGATAAGGTAGCTCGCTTCATATTGGGAGGGCGACGAACCTCGTGTCGTCGGGCATTGCTACTTCTAGAAAATTTCTTCTTACAGTAACAACACAAGTAACTTTCTGGAGTATCTCCCATCGTCACTCGAGATGTTGTTTAACTGAGCTGGACAGTCTATTTATAGGTTTATATACTAACTGCTCATTATATATTACTAGCAGGTGTTTTTAATTCACAGCTCACACCACTAGCATAAATTATTTACTCATAATATCTGTTTTTTTAACTATCAATTTTGTTCGGTTACAACTTGATCAATTTTTTCCCAAATTATTTATTTTCACGCACTTGAATCACACTTCAAAAACTACAGTCACCACTAGTCATTCTGTCTGCCACCAGAACCAGTATTAAAGTACCGATACATTGTTGGTAACAAACCTGCATATGTTAATATGTCTGTCGAAGTTAAATTTTAGCGACATCTGCTTTCCACACTTATCACATAAGTACATCGTGCAGTCAGGGTTCGTCTTACAGATATTACTTTCGTTTCTTCGAGCAAGGTGTCTTAATTTAAAAAGTTTGCCGCAGTAGATGCATTTATATGTCGTAAATGATAGCAAATCCGAAGAGTTCACAGTCGCCATCATCGCTACTGCTGGTGCAAACACTGTTGATTTCTTGATCCCCATACCCGGAGATATCATATCTTTTTTCCTTGTCTGCGGTGACATTCTCATCAGTCCTTGTTGGTCGCCATATGTTAGGTCAATACTCGCCTCAACCATTAGCTCGCAAATTATTGGTGGTGATATCATCTTACAGGTCTTGTCATGCCTTCTCAAGTTGTTTTTCCTTGTAAACTGTGCCCCACATTTGTCACAGGAAAACCGCACAGGAGGTGTGGTTGGCAGGCATCAATTTGTCGTGTACATGAGCATTATATCCTCTTGTGGATTCCTTGCCACAATAACAGCATTGCTTTCGTGATACCGACACTAAAGCAGTAGAGATGCACACTGTTGTCACCGAGGTCGATGATGTAATAAGCATTGTAGTTGTCTTAAAAATCACTGGGGTCCACAAATACCTTATTCGTATTGTAGTATATTCTTGTGGTCTACGAGGCCAAGAGCAATGATCTGCTTTTGTCCACACTCGATGATGAACTAACAGTTTCTTCACATGAAATGCGATAATGTACCACAACCCCTTCCACGACAAGGGGTCCGCTGTGAAATGCAGGAGCGATAAGATCGATGCTGCTACGCACTTATGCAAGCAGATATAAAAGGAAAATAATTATAATCACCTACCAACCAACATGTAATCCACAAGCGTCAAGCACTGTACATCGCGTTAGTCGATGCTAGACAAGCCCAATGGATCTGAAAACTGAAGAGGTAGCCCTGGTTAGTACAGCAGAATAGCAAACGAATTTCCCCATGTGGCCTAACAAGGACACGTACACTCCCGGCCAAGCTATGCTACAGTACAGAGGCCCACAAATTCCACTACCAACCAACGAATAATGTGCGAGCATCGAGCGTCGTGCGTAGCATTCGGCTAAAATAAAATACTATGACGGAGCCGAGAAGCACGGGAGCGAAATGGTCGACACTGCTACACGCCGATGCAAACATATATAAAAAATATAATGTAAAGGAAAAAAGTTATAAGCACTTACCAATCAGTGCATATTGCATAAGCATCGAGCGCTGTATGTCGCGTTAGGCGATTCTAGACAAATATAGCATCCCTGGTTAGTACAGAAAAATATCAAACGATTTCCTTAAGAACCGATTGGAATGAAACCGTCAAATTCAGAATACAGTCAACACTCACCACCCCCAACACTAGCAGCGGATCGCGTCCGCCCCGTCTGACATTGTGTGATCAACTAACATCTCGAGAATCTGTAATGTGGCCCAGGTGGTCGGCCGACGGTGCAAGTACCGTGCAGGTCTCGACAAGTCGAAGGGATGACATACACAAGTCGAGAGAGACGCGTCGGGCTCCAGGGTGGTAGATCAGCCGAGTCACGCATGCACTTCCCTTTGCAAGTGGAATTCATTTATACAGGGCAAGGTAATAACCGGCCCAAACACACATCCAGGCTACTGCCAGTAACAATCAATAAAAACTACACAACACCCTAGTGTGCACTGAAACAGTTATTTCGTCAATAATACGTTTTCTGAAAACAGCACACCTGCTACTAACCAACACAGCTATTATTCACCCTCACCAACGGATACTGTGATGAGTAATACTTCCAATAATTCCAGTTCCCTGTTATCACTCCATTAACTGTTCCCATCACGTGAACTGTCAATGATTAACTGCCAGTGAAATTGTGTTTTTACTATATCGGGTTGGATCATGTGTTTATTGGTGGCCATTTGATATGGTTCAATTTATTGGAGGTTACTTTTATTTTGTTCGTAAAAGTGTGTGTTATTTTCATATGTACTATTTACCACTTTCTGTGACCATACATATTTTGCAATTCTTTAAAATTGAAATGTTTGCCTTGTTGTTGCCTTAACATGTCACCACAGCGTCAATAATTTCATTACAAATGATGTGAACTAACAGACCTAAGTTTTATTTTTGTTTGTATTTTTTTATAATAGCTCACTAGTGCAATGGTTTATGGTCAAAATTGAATTAAGATCATTGTTATTACTTTAAAGCATGAATAATAATTTGTATCCATAGTACACCTTATATTTAATGTAACAAACATAATATACATGATAATAATGATATATTGCAATATAATTATTGAAAATGATTGTATCAGCATTACAACTAATGACAATTATATATACATTATATATACTTGTTAATTGTTATAACGTCTAGTAGGTACTATGCGACTTTATACCATAGTATACTTTTTCAATCAAAACTTTTTTTAGAATTTTACTACATTTTTAAAGGGTTTTTTTTTTTATAATTTATATCGGAAAAACTTTGTTGATGAAATTGCATGAAAGACTGTATTTGTTTGTAAAGAAGGATCTTATATGATTTGAAATGTGGTACAAATCATTGCAAACAACATGTAAATTAGGCTAACAATGTTAGTAACACTACCAAGAGCCACTTTCTCGAAACTACAAGCGTAGAATATACAATTCTTCCTAATTAGAAATAAATAAACGTTGCTTGACTTACAATTTCAGTTAAACCAAAGTTATTTGACTAATAAATTATAACTATAAGCATTTATAAGGTTTTGTGAGTAAAATTACCCTTACCTGACTGTCATTGCTAACATTTCCTCAGCGACAAAGGCTAATCCACGAATCAAGCTGGGATCCTTTTTCACACTAGATCTAACCTTGCTCGATAGTTCATCAAATGACGTCTGAGACATACGAAAGTAATTTAAAAACTTTTCACTGTCTTCTTTAAGTTCATGACATAAAGTGTAAAATACTCCTCTTTCTAGCCGCACACTGTTATAATGGGGTGAACTGATCACCGCATTCTTCTACGTTGTTTTATAAGCAACAAGTAAACTACAACATGATCCATGATCTATCTCTATTCAACAAGTGTTAACTAATCGATTTCCACTTTACCTGCTACCGACGTACTTTTAAAAACTCATACGCACCAAAACACAGTGCATGAACCCAGCCCATATATTTTTTTAATGCGTTAACTGTTATTTGGTGGTTACATATGCGTCACGCGGTAGCTCACAGTATAAGTTTAAGTTGTAATTTTTTTTCATTTGTACAACTTAATTGGTATTTGTTCTTATGGGAGATCACGGGACACGAACGCGGTATGGCGAAGGCACACTGCATATAACGCGCTCGTGCTTTCTACCATTCGCACACGCCGACACTACGTCATGAGTGGTCCCTAACCCACTTCGTCCTTCATTTTCGCACACACCGGTTTAGTTTGCGCCGTTGCACCGCCCCTACCGGAAGTAGTCGGGTAGAAGGGAGAAGCCCCACAGTGGGTGCCCGCGAGGGGCCTATCCTGGGGAGAAGCGTTCGTGGACTTGCATGTGTTTCGCATTGCTATTGACGTAGGTTCGTTACCACGTCGAGACAGGGATTTTAAATCCAGGTTCCAGGCCGGGCCTCCAGCTTGTAATACTTCAAATCTTAAGCAATGATTTCAATCAGCGAAGTGCCTTTCTCTGACAGCTCGTTCCATAAGCTGCTACTGATTGGCGAATTAGTGAAATGAATCGGTAGGCAGTGCCGGGACAGTTGAATTCACTTGTAATCGGTGCAAATCATAGCTACATCAGTGAAACTAGGTCACTAAAATAATCAGTAGGATTTTAAAGAACATTTCTTACTGTTTTGCTGTCAAACATCATTTACTTGGAGCGTTTTTTTTTCTGTGTAGCATAGTTAGGACACGTTACTCTCAGTTTAGTACTGGGGAATTTTGCAACAGTTCAACTGTTCTGGGAGTAGTTCCGGTGTGCATGTATCTTTCCCCACAGGTGATGAATGTTGCTAAAACTGTTGCATGCAAACTTACCCCAGTGCTCTTCGTGGTATGGTAAGAGAGTAGTAGTCCTGTATAGTTATCTGAATAAAGGAATTGAAATTGCTGCATTTACGTATGTAATTTGTCAAACATAAAAAAAAATTCCAAATTTTATTTTATGCAATTATGAGCATTTTATTAACGACGTACCATTACTACAGTATTATTATATTTTTTTTATTTCATTTCAGTGTAATTTTGTCACCACCATTGGTGATATAAACAAAATTATTTTCTCTCTATCACGTGGTTTACCTGCAGATTTTTTTGCTGAAATTATGAGTTAAAATATCTAGAAGCTAAATCCTAATTGCGGACAAGGCAAGTTTTTCGTCCCGAAGAAATTTGTGTTTGACATACCCATGACAAAAAAACAAGTGAAACTATTCTACGGGGATAAAATCTAGAATATGAAGTTCTACTTCTCATTACTATGCTAACCAATTTTTGTAGGATGGGATGCGGAGGGGGGATGTTTTTTTTTCACTTAAATTTTTATTTGGTGTTATGAAACGTATAAGTTGTTCCAAAAATAAAGAAGGCTTTTGTCGCCATTTAAAAACACTAAAATATAAAAATATTACTAAAATACAACAATATTTTTGTGAAATTTTTGTTTTGCGCGAATATGCGTATCTTAGTAAATAAAGGTTCTGGAGATACGACTTTATTTTAGAATAGGTATAAATAAATTATCTAAACCCGTTTTTTTTTACGTGTATTATATTAAGTGTATTCAAAGAGGAAAAAAACCGTGAAAAAGGTACGAAATTGCCAACTTGCCTGCGCAGTTCCCTTAAGCGGTAGGAGAAAAACACAACTATACAGGTGTAGTTTAATCTGAGCGCTTCCATTACGTTTATTACAGTCCCAATGTTACATATCTAATCCACACATTACAACAGCGCACCGACGGAAACACTGCAAGCCTTGCGCTTAGGAGCGATGAGGTCCCAGGCGTGCATGTTAGTGTCGCCCGTGTCGCCCCCTTGCTTCTGTACCTGGAATACGCAAAGCCGCTCCAGGTACATACAAGAGGAGCCGTAAGTGGGAGACATTCAAAAGCAGGCCATATTACCTTCTTATTTGGCCATGTGCTGGCCAGTGTGTCGATGAGTATCAGTTTTTTATTACAGTGCTAACGTGTGATTATATTAGACTTTATGTGTGTCTTAAGCGCTGTGTTTCTGCCATATCCTTGCAGCGTGATCAAGAACAAAGGGAACGCTTAATGGGTTTGGGTTTTTCGCCTCGGAGTGCTTCGGCATATCGGTCTGGAGGTGTTACAAAACAAGTTCGCAGCGCCCGAGGTGAGCACGAGCTCTTTGGAACGTTGTATGCTATATTTTCCCCAGCCATGACCGTGCTGAACACTCTACGTACCATTACAATACAGCTATGGTTACATGCGAGTAAACCTGGTGGTGTTGTCACCATCAGCTAGCAGCCTACTGAGGAGGTTCGTCTAGCCTCGTCCTAGGTGAGAAAAATGTGTTTGCTGCTGTGTAATAATGCCTGGTGTTCTACTACGGCTAAATATGCGGCATTTTTCCCGTACGATTTAGATTTTATTATTTTAGCCGTTATACAAATAAATTTTAATTTTTAATGAAGTGTTGGGGGGGGGGGAAGCTCGCATGATATTCACTTAGATAGTAGAAAGACGAGTTTGTACTGCAGTGTAGATTGCAATTTTTTGAATGCCACTTATTCATCTCGGTGTCACTCGTTACGTTCGTGTTGATACAATTAATTTGCGTTGTCGGGGGTTGTCCCACTTGGCATACCTAAGTTTAAAATTTATTTTCACATATCCTTTCCATGCTTACAAATGATAATAAGTATTAGTGAGTTTAGTATGTTAATCGTATGAGAATACTATGTATGAATGCCCTCTAAGGTTAACAGTCATATTACGCATATGTGACTATTAAATGTAATGTGTAGTCGTACATAATCACAATCAATTAATCTAATATATTCGAATTCGTTATCAAATAAATACATAAAAATAATTTTTATGTCGCACTGAATTATAGGTAATGGATGAGTCACTGAGGCCAATTGTGGAGTGGCCTCATTTGTGGACTGAGTGACTCATAAAAGTTGCGTAAAATAATTTTTTACGGGAAATTTTGCAGGCTCGGAGAGAGATTCGGGGAATTTTAAGGGAAATTATAGAAATTTTAATGGTTTCTAAGGGGAAAAGGAAATTTTGAGGAGGAAACGGGAAATTCGTGACATCATCCAAAATGGCGACAGCAACATTATCCAACATGGCGGACGGATCATGATCCTATTCCTGAATCCCCTGTGCCAAACCCGGCTTATACCACCTACTCAGAGATCAGAATGGTGTACTTGGCACTAGCAGTTAAGCCTACTACGTTGTTTTTTTTTATATACGAAATTATGGGTGCCTTCGGCTCCAAACGGCTAAATGTGAATTATTTCAAGCCTTGATTTTTGAAACATAGTGGTTAGTAGAAAATTTGTTCCCGTGCAGATTAAAGTTGCTGTGTACCAAGTCGGAGGATCGTCATGTCCGCAGAGGTTATTTAGTCATAATAGAAGCTCCCGCAACATGATTTACACAAATGATTACTCATGGTGCGAACATGCAAAGTGATACGAACTGGTATCTTGTGAGGGCGCATGTGCTGTAATAGATTGTGTTACATTCAAGTATAAATTGATAGGGTGTGTGTATATCGTGTGATGTTCTTTCCAGGTTACCTGCTGACCCGGGTGGAGAGGAAAGTGGGATCTCCGGAGAAGCCCCTGTCTGACCTAGGACTAATCTCCTATCGCAGTTACTGGAAGGACGTTCTGTTGCAGTACCTCTGCAATTTTGGCGGCAAGGACCTGTCTGTTAAAGGTGACTTTCCAATTCGCACAATGCTGTGCACAAGACTGCTTACAGAATGCATGTACCAGTGTGTTTTTTTCCAGTTAGTGGCTTTTCCTCTGTATCAGCATTGCGGTAGTGAAGTGGTAGATATACCGACACTCGATAGTGCCGGGTTCGATATATCGACGTGCCGATAGTTGTCGATATAACGACGCGTCACAGTTACCAAACCATTTACTTAAGCTCAATTTTTTTTTCGTGTTTCTTAGTTTGTTATAAACGATTCATGATATTTATTCTTCGTGTAACTGCCATTTTATATTTAGTTCCTTCGTCTTACACATCCTAATTCTTACTAAGGCCTCGCGCTTATGCGGCGAGAAGATCGGACCGGTGCCGCACCCGACCCAAGGAGGTTATATACAGTATACTGCCTCCTTGACCCTACCCCCGGCATAACAAAATTTACTACTCCTGAGGCTCCGAGTGGTCTGTAGCCCTTCGTAATCGGGAGGCATATTCGTCTTTTAGCCTTTTTGTACTTAATCGTGTGACTTAAAACTGGCAGTTTAACTTCGTTTTAGTCTTTTCGAAGCCCGTTGTCATGGACTGGCACATTTCTGTCCACCTATGCAGCAGACGATTTTCAAAGTGTGATTCCTGAAGTTGTGATCCGTGAACCAGCTGTAGCGTAAAACGGCCTTTCGGTACGGCGGCTAATCGAAGCACGAGTATTAACGTAAAATTGCAGAGCCATGAGAACTCTGGTTTTAATACATACACTAGCATCCACCTGGAATAAGGATGGCGCAACCGGTGTGTATCCGCCCTACAACCACTTGAATGCAAACAAAAGGGAAGTTGCCGAAAGAACAGATCAGCTCGATATTATAAGTATACTTGTAAATGCAGATCATGTACTATTCTCTGCCTCTGTTACTTGTTTTTCTCACCACTGGATTAGCCAGAGTGGGTCATGGGTGTTCAGGTCGTAATTTACTACCAAATAAATTTCTAAATAGTTTTTAAACGCAGTGCTTGTTTTCAGCTTAAAATATTTTTTTGTCGCCACACAAGCCTGAAGAAATAACTTCGGAATTTATTGTATAGACTATTCACGGTAAAGTGAGCACTTTTGAAAGCTCAATAAATATATTTAATTTTAGCCGTAGACGTAAACTTCTGAGTGCGGGGGAATATATACACAATGTTCATTACTTACATGACAATATTTATTTTAAGAGGTGGTTAAACCTGAAAGGAAAAAATAACTAGGGTCAAAAGTGCTCATTTTACCGTAAATCGCCTATAAGGTTCGTGTATAGCTTTCTAGTGAGTTTTCCTGTAAAGTTGATAGAAGTTAAACCTATAACTGGCGAGGGTGTCCAAAAGTTAATACATTGTTAGAGAAATTTCTTTATGGCATTCTTATAACTGAATAATGACAATAATAATAGACACCAAGTATTACGCGATAAAAATTCACCAGCTACAAGGAAATGTATTTAACTTATTTGTTTGTTGGTTTTGCACGTTTAGAGACCTGTCTACCCCTGGTACGAATAAGCGTGTAAAGCTTTATAAAAAAGTATTTAATGGAAACGAAGTCAAGTGAAGCGAAGTAAAGTGAAGTTTGACTGTAAGTAACATTTATCTAATCTTTCTACTTAAATGTGCTTCAATCTCTCAATTTTTTTTTCCAAGTTAGCTGAAGGTTGTAACGGGGTGTTTTCAGGGTGCTATTTAGGTGCAAAAATGTAAGATAGAGAAATGTATGTATTTATTATTTTATAGTAGTATATGTCATAGGTACGTAGAGAATCCCTTTGTGTTCATTGTTATTTCCTAAAAATAGTGTAGAGAGCTCGAATTCATTGTTTGTAGGAAACACGAGGGGAAGACTGCGTGTTGGTTCAGTTCCTTGCGCGTAGAGGAACGAGGAGACAATTGATGCATGTTTTAGCGTCACCCTTGGCTCTGCATTGATTCCGTGCTACAAACGCACAGAATTGCTGTAGGTGGGCAGCGCCTGTAATCGGAAAACACTTTCGAAAACGCGATTATCATGAGGGCACTCGGATGCAAACCGGTTGGAGCTGGTTCGATTCTCCGCTTTGATGACCTTTAATTTCTTGCTTCAGGACTGGGTAGTTTAAGCTACTCAGTAAATTAGCGCCTTTTCAGTTGGCTAATGTTGCTTAATGCCTGTGAAACATGAGGGACGGCTACGTTGTTACTTTAACCTCCCTTCACAATCACGTCACATCAACCAGTCATGTTTACCCCCTCTGCTTGTTATACGTCATCTGGTGGTGTAAGGTATCCCAGGTTTGAATTCCAGGTAAAGCGTAATAGGTATCTTATCCGTTTTAAGAATATTTTAAAGTTTGTGTTGTATGCAGCCGTCCCCCATTCCAGTGGCCGATTTAGATGTGGAGTCCACGAGAGCACTTTAAACAGTGAATATCCCCTTATCCAAGGTCGTGTGCATTCTTCTGCCTGATGTATGCAGATGTACATATAACACGTCTAAACCACAGCGCTCCATATTTTCCAGTCCAATGTCATCGTCCCTTCATTCAGCACAGATTTGAAACTGATTCAACTGCTGTCCGAGCTAAAATTAATTTAAAAGATAATATAAATGAGTGCATTCGCGTTGCTTGGGCGTGGCAGGACTGTGGGACGGCTGAAGTGACGCGGTGCCGGTGTTGATCTGTTGCAGATATCAGCCAGGAGATGGCCATAAACTCGTACGACATAGTGAGCACGTTGCAAGCCCTGGGCATGATGAAGTATTGGAAAGGCAAGCACATCATCCTCAAGAAACAGGTCAGTTCTCTCCACTGAAAATAATTACTTGAAATTAAATAATGAAGTCCAAAAAATATAGCGTACGTTCGCAGGAAAAGAACTGGGAGTTCATGTCGTCGTAGTTTTCATTTTGTCTTATCCACGCCCCTACTTGCAAACTAAAATAACTTCAACTCCCAAGTTAAAAGGCGTACGCATTTCCATGACGTACCAAGGATTTGAGTCTGTGAGTACTAATTAAATAGAATGGTGACGTGTTGGTTGCGAGGGGGACTCGGCAAATGCCCGAGAGAGCCTACTCGCATGGTTTAGACGTATACGAAAGATCTCGCATAGTTCGAGTGAGTGTGGAGACCTCCCGCGGCGCCGCCGGCCAGGGGTGCGGGAGGTAGGCAAGACATGGCTGTTAGTTTAAGTTAGGTCATAAGTTAGTTTGTAGACCGTTCTCTGAGAAGCCTTCAGGCATAACAACGGGGGAAGTTAATAAGCCCTTTCCAATCCAATACAATGCTATTCAAGTGAGTGAGTGAGTGAAGAGATTCGAGCGGCTCTTAACATCGAGGTCTTGAGAGCCGATCGCATAGTTCGAGCTTACCGTTTCCCGAAATTGTATGTGTTAGGGTTACGTGATCGAGCAGTTCGTATACGAGTGCAGCTCGAACTTAGATCCACAGGGAGCTGTAAAGAGGAAGATAACACCTGGTTTGCGGTTACCTAAGCACTTACCAAATCAACTTAAAAAAAGGCCTTCCCCCTTATCAGCCTACTTTAACACTTAACACCGACTGACATTATCAACAGTTGTGTTGGTGGCTAACTACGAAAAGTAGTTCCGTATTGTAACATCTTCTTGGAAGTGTGATGTATATATTAATAGGTTCTGAAATTTGTTTCTAACTATTTTAAAGTGCTATTTTGTTCGACGCATGAATAGTAGCCATTATATCCATGGAAATGGCAGTACTCTCATAATCATGCGGAATAATATAAAATGGGCAGAAATAATAAACTAAGTAGGACTTTCGAAGTGTTTTGTTAATAACGAACCAATAATATCTGAGTGTGAACTCGCCTTCAGAAGTACGGTGTTGGGCCTAATTTTAGGGAGAGGGCGGGAATGCGCTGGATATTATCCGTTCCTTCTTAGTTAGGAAAAAGCGGGCGATTCTGTACTTTTTGGAGGATCCTAATACGACACCAATAAACTATATACAGTTACAGGACGCCTGAGGGGCGTATCCGAGTTCGTGAGGGATGGAGGCCTTAATAAAAAAATGAAAGAACTAAATTTTATTTTTAATTTATTCGCACAGCTAATATTGATAGCATTAATCTATCTATCTCCACTATTACCCTTTTTTATTTATCTGTGAGCGCAATATTTAATGTCTATTTTTACTCTAATTAACGTCCTTCTTAAAGTTTCTGTTTGGTTATTGTCAGTTAACTCATACGCATCATTAACACACTTTCAGTCTGTCTGTTGCCATCATTTGTAATGTCTTTCATTCACACACCCAGTCCAATAGTCCAGCCTGCCAGTCGTACTTTTCACTGCGCCGATTCTCGTATTCGCAGATTTTTCCCCTGCTGGTCACTTCTCTTGCCGCTTGTTTCACTCGTCGTCTATCGCTAAAACTCCAGCCACTCATCAACTACTTGGCTCGGAGACCCGTCGCATTTTTATAGGCGCTGGTCTTTACCTGGAAAGTTCGCCGCACCCCGAGTCACGCTAAGAGAAATTAGGGCACTAAACCACTAGAAAATTATTTAGATGAAACCAAGGTCA
Source organism: Clitarchus hookeri (assembly GCA_002778355.1). Taxonomy (NCBI): domain Eukaryota; kingdom Metazoa; phylum Arthropoda; class Insecta; order Phasmatodea; family Phasmatidae; genus Clitarchus; species Clitarchus hookeri. The sequence goes on from NQII01000047.1 coordinate 1,384,334, forward strand.
GAAGCGCGCGCTGCAAAAGGATTATCGTGTCGGCTCGCTTTTTGTAACAGATACGTGGTTCTTGGTTTATCGTCCGCCTGACCTTCCAAACATCTCTTGTGACTCTCTGCCACTATCATTTAACTGCTCTGTGCTTCACTTCCACTCGCTCTCGTGGAACAATATTAATTTGTTGAACACGTCTCCTCGTTTGTGGTACCAGTTGAATTCCACTCTAACCAAGGGAAGAATTCTGAGGCTTCATTATTACTATAGGATGTAAAGAGTCTGGGGATGAAGATACTTATGTACCACGACAATAGGTACATTCATGATTCTGGTGGTATGGTCGGAAGGCTTGGCCGTATTTTGGCGCAGAATTTGTGTAATGGTTAGCATTTCAAGAGGCAACAAAATGCTGCTTGGAAGATAACTCTACATTTCTATGATATATTGAAGTGACTAAAAGGGAAGTAATTCCTTAGAGCAAGTGCGAAACAGCGGCAGGGCAATATACTCAGAGCTTTGATAATGGGCTTGGTTGAAGGGTGATGGGGATACATCTGTGTTCCCGAGATATTATGTCTAATGACCATTGAGAAGTTACTTCTCATATATTTAATTTTCGAAGATGTCTTGTGGGAGTGGCAATTCACACGGGTGAAGCCTAGAGATATTAAATTCGGCCTACTGTCGCACTTTGATAGGCCAGAAGTTGTTGATTTTGTATGATGCGAGCAGGCGTAAGGATGGGACTGTGTAATGTTGGCGGAACTCACTATTCTCCTCTGCTGATTCCCCGACCCCCAACGTGCCTTTTTCACGCTTCATGCAGGGTGACACGTCCGTCACCTTTGGCTGCTTCGCAAGACGACCTCGTCGGCACGCAAGGAGTTGCCAGAAAGATGGTCGATAGGGCCTACTTCTTACCCAGAAATATCTAGCTAGACACCTCTTAGCTTTTAACAGTATTGAACATAGGTATTCCAGAGGGTAGTGTAACGACTAAAAATAGTTCCTCCTAGCGAGCGTATATTTCTATCGTCTTAGACAATGGTAATTATCTGTGGAAAGCAATCTTAGAACTACTGCTTCGCACGTTAACGGCAGCTGTATGGTATGTGAAATACGTACTGTTAGAAAAACGTTTCAGTTACTTTTTCCAGCAAGTTAAAAAAATATTGAAGTTTTTGGTTGTTAACAATTCCCACCCAGCCATCTTCCAATTGACATGTGCATCAGTCAGAATGAGTGGATGTACAGGACACGCCCGACTCAGAACGATCTAGTCCTGACACATACTGCTGTTGGCACAGAATAAAGTAACCAGTTGGCCTGCAGCCAGTGTGCGTGATGCGGGATGTGGAATCTTCCCGTGCATTACGAATTCGGACATAGCGTCCATTGTGCAGGGTGAGTTACACATTCGCATCTGATACTAGGAAAGCAGACAATGTTTGTGAGTACAAAAACCGTTATTAACCAACCTGAAGTAATAGCGAAATATCCTGCGAATTCACATGTTAAACTCTTGCTGTTGAGTGATACTCTGTGTGAAGTTCGTAAGTTCGCAAGTTTCACTTCACAGATTAAGGCATTGTATTTTGTAGTAATTCTAGTGCACACATTATATGAGGCACTCCCATTATAGGATGTTCACGGTAAACTGAGCACTTTTAAAAGTGCTACTTAAGATCTACTTGTATGCACATTGTGCATTCTTTCACTAAATGTAAAATTAACATTACCATGTTCCTGATCACTTTATTCATTCGTCGGTCAAGCCAAACTGTGAAATTATTAAAGATGTAAATATCGTCGAAATGGGCTTGTTCTTACGCTTATGTGCATGAAAAAAAACGAAAAGCAATATAATTAATTTCATTATTCACGAATGTTTACCTAACACTTTGAATACAACGTTAAAACACGGAACTACTTTCCCTTCGTCGTTACCATCTTTGTTGGGCGCATGCCAGTCAGTATGTCCGTTAAAATGGGTACTGTTGGGGACAGTGACATTTTTCACAGGTTGATTTCGAAAGGGCTCAGTTTACCGTGAACAGTCTGTAACTCTGAGATACTTACACGCAGCCTGTGCAGTACCTTTATTGCAAACACATTTCGTATCGCGATATGTAAACAAGCACCCCCCCCCCTNCAATCACATATCACCACTGTACCACGCACGCAACCAAAGGCGCGATTCTCATTCACTTTCCCGTTTATCGGGAGCCCAATTACGTGAGCATCGCTAGCAGTGCGTAGCGGAGTTTACGCTATCCTGATAGGCAGGCTAGGACATAGCATGTTAGGAACTTCGGCAAGGCGATGTAACCAGAGAGTTTATGATTGGTTAGTTGAAGGACACATGGCATGGCTTCATGTTCCCGGGCGATATAATATCTACAGACCCATTCCTTATCAGATATTTAATTTCAGTAATGTTGCTATGGCAACTTCCAATCTGCGAATTGTTTCCCCGGCGTAAATTGACTCCCTGTGGAAATTATATATGTTCTTTTCACAACCACAGCTGTTCAGATACTGAACCAGCCGTTCATCGCCAAGTGAAAGTCACTTTAACTATATAATTAAACGAAGTACACAAGATGTTTATTTTCTAAACCAGTTTTTCACGATACAATTAATCGACTAGCCTCGTGATCCTGTTCTCATTTTGATGTCACCACTGGCGGTGTAGGTTTACTTAATGCCAATAACTTTTTTCATAAACAAAACATAGTGCAGGAAGCCTGCAGAAATAAAAAGTTGCNGTAGGTTTACTTAATGCCAATAACTTTTTTCATAAACAAAACATAGTGCAGGAAGCCTGCAGAAATAAAAAGTTGTAATTCTAACAACTACAACACTCAAAAGTTAAGGGAAATTGACGGAGCCAGTTTCAGAACAGTGTTTTTATAAACTATTTTCGAAATTTGACTCGCGCATAAATAAATTTGGTATAAATGAAAATAGTAACTCAAATAAGTTGTATTGCATTAGTGCTCGGATGTTCAAAGTGAGTCCATTTGGTAACCGTGCGCGCGCACTACCAGCCTGTAGTTAAGTCCTTGCTAGACAGGCTGTAGCATGCCGTAAACGATCACTACAGTGGGTTATGCGATGCTGTTCGCAGATCAGGCACGCCGTGTGGTGATAGTGGCTTGTAGACGCTGTCCGTAGTTAGCAAACCGCAGGAGGAAGCAGTCGCGGTGTGTAAGGTGCGGAGAATATTGAGGCCAGCGGAAAAGTTAGCTGTCGGTACGACCAGCGAGCGCGGCAAATCATTTTTTTTTTGTAGTAGGTTGTTGAGCTCACTTCTAACTTCATTGCGAAAACCTGGGGGTGCGTCATCCAATTGTAAGATGAAACCGGGAATTCCCTCTTCTAGCTGTGGCAGAAGCCATAGCTGTAGCTACCACGTCCAGGTACGGAATTCTCGTTATCGTTTTCTCAGTAAAAAAAAGAGGCCTGCAATTTGTCATGAGTTATTGCACTTTTACATCGTAGGTTAGTCGCGCATATGCACCACATTAGCATGCGGATTTTCCTTTCCCCAGATTATGATGTTACGTTTGTTAGCGGTACCTGAAAGTGCCTTTATCGCTTAACACAAATGATTACACAAAACCGTTGGTTTCCATTGTAAATTGCATACTCTCGCTGAAAGACCGTCCCGTAGTAATTTTTCGTTTGATGTAAGGGCTTGCAACAATTATAACTGATATAGATAACATCGAAACAGGTTCCCTCAGAACCTTCCAAATAGTAGATTTCAGTATTCCTAGTTACCTGTTGCCTATGACGGTGGATTTTTTTTGTGATGAATACGAAACTTGCAGGAATCTGTTTCACTGTTTTTTCGCTTACTGACGGGCGGCCAGTTGACTTTCTCTTACAGATGCATACTCTTTATTTTAAATCGCAGTACCACTTACGAAATGTATGCGCTCTGTATGGGCCTGCGAAAAAAAAAACTTAGTTCGGAAATGCCACTGTGCACTTATAAAGTACATGTGAACGTGGATATCTAAGATACAAAACGCACTCCTGTCTTCGACGACAGCCAATTTCTCTCGTAGTTACTATGTGTAATTTTCACCAACCGTGATATCTGAAACAGCTCAAAATAAAACTTTTTGAGTTAACTCTCTTCATCGATATCAACTTTTTGTATCAGGAATGCATTAAGCGTGATTTACATGTGTCTCAAATCTGCAAAACCGTTTGTAATAAGAACTCTGTACATTGTTCAGTAGGTTTAGAGAAAAACCGAGTTCATCATAAACGTGCTGCTAGCGCGCTTTGTTTAATTCGTACAGCAATTGAAGTAAGTTTGTGCTGGCCTTTATTTTGCGCTTCGTCACCGTACATTATTTGTATGCAGTGAAATAGTGTAAGAATAAATTTTTATAATTCAAGTATATTTAGCACGCAATGTTTATGGATCTGTATAGCTCAAGTTGTAACTCGCGCTGTGAAAGTGTAACTACGTGAGGTTTGTTTTCGTCAACACAGATTTGTTAAACATACGTCGTATATGCAATTTGAAAGTCTTGTCGCGCACACAGCGAATCCTGGTTAACAACAGTTACGTTCTTTTCGTAAAACCGTCACGTTCGTTTCCGCAGTATTTCCTTGCCCGTGAAGGTGATCGCAAGAATAATGCGATATTCAAGGCTGGTACTGGTAGGTGATCACATCGCACAGTGTGGTTGGTAAATAGCGTACAAGCACGTAACACGAAAATCAGTGGCAGAACAAGCTTAAGTTGGAAGTAAGCAGCCCTGGGCGTCGAGAACCCTCGTTTGTACAGCAGCAGAAATTCAGCTGTAGTAGTATTCAACTCACACAACATGGGCAACATGCTGTTTATTTTTTTTGGAGGGGCGATGAGGGGAAAGTAATCAGTTATGTAAGGAAGACCACTCACTGTGCCCGCACGCGCAGGAAACGAATGCTGCAACGCTGCATGCCGCCGTTTGGAATGTAACGTTCAGGGATATCAACATCTAGCACGTAGTTTGCCGATGTAATATAAATGCGCGGTACCATCTCATTACAGCACAGGAAATTAGGCTCACGCTGGACCATGTCTTATCCTTGCTACTTAGATCTCCGGACCACAATCTTTAGTATTTTTTCTCTTTGAAGATACTTGGAGGAATTAGTGTGTCGCGTGACTGAGGACAGCTTCGAGGAATACAGAACTATAGTCGGTTCACGACTGGAAGAGACTTTCTTGAAGCCCTGCTAAAGATCTACTTTCAAGCCCATTTCGTATCCTCCTGCAAAGGTAAACAAGCATTGCCATGTGACTGCCATGTGGCAGTCACATGGCGATGTTTACATGCAATGTTTACATTCCACTGTGTGTGGAAATGTGTTCGTACATGCACGTACCCATTATAAACGTCATGTATATTTTATTAATGGATATTCCACAAGCGTAAAGTTTTTAATCTTGAGAATTTCACACAAAAGAATATGCGATGCCAGCGAAAAACATGTCATTCTATAAACCCAAAATGCGAGTATTTTGATGCATCGATATTTGTTGTCTATTTACAATTTATTGTTAGTGACTTTCGATAAATTCCCGTACATCGAAGGCAAAATCATTAGTATTGATCGAAATTGCTACAGACGTTAAAATGGCGTGGTGGTAGACAGCGTTAATTGTAAAACGTTATTTAAAAATGGTTGTGATGGTTTTCGACAGGACGGCAGAGTTTGCGAGTGAATGATTCTACATCTTCGACAAAGTGAAAACAATTCTTATGTGCAAATACTGCAACGTTAGAATAGAGTGGCAAAGGAAAGACACATGCACGAAACACATAAAAACAAAATGAATCAGTACAACGAGAAAGTGAGCACAAATTAAAATCATACGTTATTAAAAACCAAATAATAAAGAGCGGATATTAGTAAAACCAGACAAATAAATGAATTATTATAGGTTAAACAAGATAATTGCACCCCGTCAACAACACAAGGAACGATGGTTAGTAAACAAATGGCCCCATTACTTTCACCTTGAGCTTGATCATGTGACTATGCAAGAAACGTTGAAATCTAAATACGTTAGAATCACGTCATTAATAATGGGCATAATAAGATACAAGTCTTTTCGACACCCATTTGTAAGCGATAAATTAACAATTACGTTAAAACTTTGGAACTATTTCCTCTCTTTGTGCTGGCAACCTAACGGCATAACTGTATCCGCGCTCGCCGCTGTTTGTAATGTTATATGCATGTCGCTAACGGCTAGGGTGTTTTTTCATAGGTTGATTTTCAAAAGTTTCTTCCAGTTGCGAATCGACTATAGATAGGGCTCTACTATGGCTCATGTCGTGGAAGATCATCCGTCACGGGCCCAGCTAGCTGCTACGTCGGCAACCCTGCATTGCAATGGAGTGTGGTCATTTCGAGCATCTGTTGGCGTGAAATCTCGACACTGTGTTAACCCTTTCATTCCCACATTGGTTGCTGGTGTTGCAAATAAGAAAATTTTTAATGTGTGCTGTAGTTAAGTTGGCTAAGAACTTGTTTCTTTATTACAAGCAATAACCTGTAAGCGTTGTGTCCAGTGATTAGTGATATGAACCAGTCGTAACGTAGAACAGTAGCACGGTTTGTGAATCAGTTACTCCCAGGGAAAATANAGTGATTAGTGATATGAACCAGTCGTAACGTAGAACAGTAGCACGGTTTGTGAATCAGTTACTCCCAGGGAAAATAATTGCAAACTGAGCTTCGTAGAGTACAGTGCCGGTCAAATGTTACCTTCCTGTACAACACTGGCTACAGTGGGCATGTAACAGTTAATGCATCCCATGCCATAGTTTCGGGAACGTATCAGTGCCTATACGATGTCACAAATATGCCAATTTAGCCTCCTGCACTGTATTGGCAAAACATCACCATTATTCGGAGTAACCGCTTGTTTTCTACNACATCACCATTATTCGGAGTAACCGCTTGTTTTCTGCCCTAATTAAACCTGCTTACCTATTTTGCTTTACATTTGCATGTTGCTGCGAGCTTATTCGCCAATCACTTCGTATTCGCAAATTCAGAAACGGTATTATTTGGGTACCATAATGGGGCAGCTGGTAACACTTTCCAAGTTTTGACTATCTATTATTCATTAGTAAGTGCTTTAATTAATTCATAGAGGCATTAAATTTCATGTTCCGAGATATATCTGTAATAAATAAAATTTAAATTTCGTATATAAATCAAAATAAATTACAACATTCGTTGCATTTCTTCCAGTAGCGATCTGCACAGAAACGCAACAGCGGTATCTCGTTTTGAAAATAACTTTGATATTAAAATTTAAACTTTATCCTCCCAGTAAAAAAATTTGACAGTCTGATGCATTTTCAAATACATTCAAGATTATGCGATCCAATTTGTTGAATGCAAAAATTTAATTTTTGTATTTATTCCACAAAATTATTTGTCAAATATATTTAAAAGCTAAATTTTGACATGGTGACAGAGCCGTTAACATAAATAAAATTTAAAATGTGTTGCGACCATAGAACAACTGTAATGAATAGAAATTCGTGTACAATANGCCGTTAACATAAATAAAATTTAAAATGTGTTGCGACCATAGAACAACTGTAATGAATAGAAATTCGTGTACAATAACGTCAACATTATCAATGTAGGTGCTTTAGATCAGTATAAAGTACTTTTGTAAGTAATTATCCAGGTTAAAAGGAAAAAAGTTATTAAAGAAAAAACGTATTATGTAATCGTAGATTAATATTTTTGCAGTATTTATTGTTGAGTTATGTTAATCAAAACAAAAATTGACAGTTAAGAAAATCGTTTCCCATATAAAAAAATTAAACATATTTTAAAAAACTGAATAATTTTCTTACATTTTGTTGCCTGTCATTCTATAGTTGCTAGCCATCCCATTTTTCGGTATCTATCAGTCGGAGCTACAGAATTTAAAAGTCTTGTACTGTTTTTGTATTTCCGTATTTCGCAGATGATGCTTCTCGTAACGCAAAAATTCCGAAAGCGAGAACAAACCATTTTCCTCCCACTCTCCTCCTTTTCCCTCCATCTTTCTCCTGCCTTTTATGCAACACCTTTAGTCCTCCATTTTGGATTCACCAACTCAGAACAGATGATGGCTGCATCTGAACGGCAAGCTTCTCATAATGTAATTACCATNCTTTCTCCTGCCTTTTATGCAACACCATTAGTCCTCCATTTTGGATTCACCAACTCAGAACAGATGATGGCTGCATCTGAACGGCAAGCTTCTCATAATGTAATTACCATAGTCATACACCAAACGCTGCCTGCATGCATTTGTGAATACACCCCCGCCTATCTTCTGCAAAATTAGCAACTTAAGAAGAGTAAAAAATACGGCGTTTGTTGAGTGCACTAAACTAACAAATAATCCCGTAGACGGTTCATGCAAAAGTTAGAGCCTAATGCTACGAATTACAAACTTGCAAAAATTGCGAAAACATTTCATAGCGTGATTTTAAAGATTTCTTGAACTAACTCATCGCATAAATTATTTCAATGTGCATTATCTTATTTCATTTAGTGAGTGGTATTTGTTCTTAGATGTAGAAGTTAGATCACAGGAGGAATATTCGATTCTTATTAGTCACACGGATACATGTACACAAAAGCCTTGAGTATTGAACTGTTAGTTAACGTTTTTTTCCTTGAACGCATCCGAAGTGTTCTATTTTTACGTAGTCGTGATGCTGTGTGTCCGTCATCTTAGAACGGTCCAACAACTGCGTTAACTGCATGAAATCTCATTATAACGACGGAAATGACTCAGATTTGATTATTTGAAATGTCGAATTTTGATTCACGGTCGTCTTGAGCCGCGCTGTAAGTGCCGAGAAGGCCAAGGCAAGCGATGGTTCGAACCCAGGCTCTGGTTTGTTTCTATATTTTTGGGCACAAAATTGGTAACCAGGTATCTCGGAGCTCACTGTAGTCGGAAGTAGTAGGCTTCTTTCTTTGCATAACTTGTGAACTAAAACCCAGTGTTTGACTTTTAACTACTTAAGTAAGCTCACGGCACAGCAGCTTTGCCGAAACTTCCAAGCACAATATTCTTTAAAAACCAATGAAATTTCTCGTTATTAGCCGCTAGAATCATCGCATGCAAAATTATCACAATATTGGTTTCCTCGTTAATAATATACCAACTAGCCCCGCACAGTAAGTTAGCTGTTACAATATAAAATCGAAGGCGACATTCCTACATAGAAAACAGCAAAATAAATAACACGTGTTTCAGTCAAAATGCTTGTACAAAAGCATGCGATAGTTGATATTCAGTCACCGACAGCAAACCCACGTACAGTATGCGAAAAGTTTCTTGCGCGTGAAAAACTGGTCAATAGTGCAGTTATTATGCCAATTTTTCATTGTTTGTTATTTTTTATGGTCTATACAAGCGCACTGGCACTGAGANTAGGCTTCTTTCTTTGCATAACTTGTGAACTAAAACCCAGTGTTTGACTTTTAACTACTTAAGTAAGCTCACGGCGCAGCAGCTTTGCCAAAACTTCCAAGCACAATATTCTTTAAAAACCAATGAAATTTCTCGTTATTAGCCGCTAGAATCATCGCATGCAAAATTATCACAATATTGGTTTCCTCGTTAATAATATACCAACTAGCCCCGCACAGTAAGTTAGCTGTTGCAATATAAAATCGAAGACGACATTCCTACATAGAAAACAGCAAAATAAATAACACATGTTTCAGTCAAAATGCTTGTACAAAAGCATGCGATAGTTGATATTCATTCACCGACAGCAAACCCACGTACAGTATGCGAAAAGTTTCTTCCGCGTGAAAAACTGGCCAATAGTGCAGTTATTATGCCAATTTTTCATTGTTTGTTATTTTTTATGGTCTATACAAGCGCACTGGCACTGAGAATTGTATTGTTATTTTTTTAAAATTGTTTTACTCAGTGGCGTGTGGTGAACTGTTGCAAGGTAAGCTGGTGCTTGCTCACTGCCGTACATACTCGGTGCATGCAGCAAGAGCCAGTAACCACTGTGGAACCTCGGGAAACTGAATGTGTTTCGTCCACTCACAACGAGTAGGCAAAGACTCATTACACACGTCCTGTGACGTCACCTGCCGAACTACGTTTTAATGGTAGAAGTGTAAACTAGCAAGCAACAGGGTNTAGCTAACGGCTAGGGTGTTTTTTCAAATGTTGATTTTCAAAAGTTTCTTCCCGTCGTGAACCGACTATAGAAGTGTAAACTAGCAAGCAACAGGGTACAGCCCAGAGCTAACGCCAGCTTACCTTGCAACAGTTCACCACACGNAGTGTAAACTAGCAAGCAACAGGGTACAGCCCAGAGCTAACGCCAGCTTACCTTGCAACAGTTCACCACACGCCACTGGTTTCACTCCTTCACACGTTTCAAGTAGCATTTTTCTGAAACCACTGTATACAACGATTAAACAAAAGAAAGTGCTGGAAGTTAATAAGATTTTAGCACGTGTAGATAACATAGACTAAAGATGAGATAGGCCGATCTCCTTGGCTGCGCACAACCAATTTCCGTGTCCCAACATGGAACTGCGTTTCTGCCAACACGTCTAGCAAAAACGACATGTATTGGATTTGAGGTTAGAACACTGATTAGTAAACACGTGCTTTGAGATGCATGTATACTTCCTCTAACTAATTTGTAATGCAGTTTGATTAAACTCAAATTGATAAAAGTATTTTATTAATATGAAAGTGCTTGTGTTTCGAAAATTGAGATATAAACACACGCGTTCATCACTGTCGACTATGAGAGTCGTGTTGCTTTGGGGTAGGTCAATGTTGGGTACATGCGCAGAAGACAAGTCTTTAGTGTCTGATAGATAGTGGTGGTCGTGGCTACTGCGCATGCGCGTGTGGAAACAGTCCTCTAATTCACCTACTATCCTAGGTTAGTTTTAACTGAAGGGGGAAAAAAAACACATTCAGCTTGTATGTATATAATTTGATTAAACTCTATATAGTATTCTCATACTATCCTAGGTTAAGTAGCCCATTTAGGTTGGTCTGCAATGTTGAAACCGTACAAGCGCAGTAGTCATGGCCGCCCACAAACGCATGCGCAGTTACCACGGCCAGGGCGGTCCACAGACACTCGTAACAACTGAAGAATTAATGCACGTTGAGGGCGCGGCCTACCTGTCGCTTGAATCGACGAAAAGACAGCACGCTTCAGATAATGTTCGAATAATACTCTTAATACATCATGCACATTATAAATGCTATTCTCGAGCCCTCCAACATAGCTAAAAACTACTTTTTCACACTGCGAAACTGTTGTTNATGCACATTATAAATGCTATTCTCGAGCCCTCCAACATAGCTAAAAACTACTTTTTCACACTGCGAAACTGTTGTTACGCTCTGACGCTCGCACTAGATACGAGCTCCATGCGCGGTCCGGTTCTGTGGGGGGTGACCCACCTCGATCCTTCCCTCTCTCCAGGCAGACCCGCTCGCCGTTCCTTCGCTGGGCGGCCTGGAATGATTAACAGCTGACCTTGCTGGCGTCACAGCCCCTACTCCCCTTGTGGAGAAGCCGACGACTTGGGAGGATGTGCAAGAATATTCTGGGAGCTAGGACCCTCGGCGCAACGCGGCATTTAGAGACATTTCTGGGTGATCGCCGACGATACTGTATATACAGCCGCAGTTGTAGGGTCAGCAGTCTTTTTGTGGAAGCCAATTGGCTGAGTGCGGTTATCGAACGACGTGTGGTGCAGCGAGGGACATCGGCGAACGGGACGGACAACGACGGGATATTGCGAGACGACGGCGGACGAGAGGGCGTGATGCCCGATGAGTGAAGACTACTGTGCACGAGGGCGCTCGGAAATCTCTAGAACATTGCGAACTGGTAGGACCTGGGTTAAACTCAGGTGGGACTGTATGGGCATGTGATACGGACTTTATTGTAAATATCGCAGCTGCTACAACATGGACTTATAATTTATTAAGTAATTCAATATGTTTTGATACACTGTTCATTGGGACTGATTTAAATTAATTAATTAATTACATTAATTTATTTGAGTTGATTGTAAATTGTATTTTTTGGATTCATTAATTGTAAATAGTAAGTGATATACATTTATTGTGAGATATTGAGTGGAGAGAATTTTGTTTGCAGTTATGTACGTAAATTAGGAAACTATAATTAACTCTTTTATTTAATAAATAACTCCATTCCTTAGAGAACCTGGTTTAGCCCACTGACTTTGAGAAAATTGTAACACTGTTATAGGGACCTGCACTGAACTTTGCTTCAGACTTCCCCACTAATAAAATGATAGTGTCACCGCTTAAAATCCCGTAGGTACACGCATCACGAAGGAAACACTGCACGCCAGTTCAGTGCCTTGCGCGTAGGAGTGATGGGGCATTAGGCGCGCGTGTCAGTGTCGCCCTTATCGTTCCCACGCTTCCCTGCTTCAAAAGCTCTAAAAAGCTCCAAGTACGCGGCGTTCTTAAGTGGCTTCGGTAACTTCCAATATCCTTAATTTGTCATCGTCCTTTCTCTCCCCCTTTTTTCCTAGTACACTATATCGGCGCATGTTTAGCTTAGAGAAATGATGGCCAGACTTCACCTTCTATGCAGAAATTCTTCGGTTTCGTGTCCTAAATTTAGTTCCAGAGTAATTATTAAACATTTCTGGCTGTATAAAATGTACATTTTATGAGTTGTGTAATATTTTTGTAGTTAATTTTACTGCATGTTATTTGGTTGTTGTAAAAAGGCAGGAACGTATTTGTATTATAAAGTTTATATTATGCCGTTTGTGAAAAAAATATGCGTTGATAGTTTATGTTTCACGTGTGCATTGCAGAGTAAGGCGAATAAATAAGTCTATATAGTGGATGTTATTTTTACTTCCCAAAATCTCAAATCAGCAGTAAATGAAAGACTCGGATTATAGTTGGTGAGGTGACGCTGGGCTTTGGTTTACTCGGTTCGCCGCATATACAGCGGTGAACTGCGTGTTGTCGCTTGAAGAGCGAGAGAGGTAAAGTGGCTGCGCCCGAGTGGAGCCAAGCACGGCGCGATAGTGTGTTGTTTTCCCTGCGTGCCGTCACTCGGTGACGCACGGCAACCGTCACGCGGCGGTCACGAGATACTGATTCATACATGGCCGCCTCTCATCGCGGCGCATTCCTCGCCCGGCCGAACTTGCTGAGTCACCGCCCGCGCCCGCCTTCCGTGGCGCGTTCCAAGACCTCTCTGACCTCACGCCGTGCGCGGCCCTTTGTCGGCAGCACCCGCTCTCCACCATCGCCGTCTCCAGCACTTTGTTTGTGCGAGCTATGCTCGTGGCTACTCCGAGACCATGTCTATCTTCTCACCTCTAAATACTGACGATCCTCATGGTCGTGGTGAAGGAGCGTCTTCGTCGCCTTCCACTGTCCGAAGTACAGTTGCGGAAATGCTCAGCCTTTCTTGGAAACATCCCCCTTGAGCGAGCTGCTGTTTCCACTGCCCGTCCCTTCTCACTCCGAACGCTGGTTTGTGGGTCAGCCTCTTTGATCTCTGCGTACACGGGCGAGGAGGATCGCCCCTCACATGCCTGACACATACCGAAGAAGGATTTTCCACGGCCCGCTGTTTGACAGAAACCCCAACTGTGACGTCAGGTACGATGTGCTGGCCGAACATTAGAGGAGCGGTTCGTGTGTGTCCCTACGGCTCTCCCTCCACCCCCTCCCCGTCTAATTCAAACATTCCCATCATAGGCAGTGACTTTTTTTTTCAAAGAGTGATTTACAAAGTGTTTACTTTACCTTGAACACTCTTTATTAATTTATGCTATTCGAATTGTACATTTGGCTCTTCGTTCCAATACCCCTTCTCCTTCTTCCTATACGTAAATTTAAAATAGTCCTTTGGTGGGCGTAACGGCTGTGATCCGCCAGACTGGTTATCATGTCTTACCCTTTATTTCGTACAGTGCAGATTGCCTAATCGAAATATTAATCTGGAGGATTAATAATTTGGGAGGTTTATATTAATGAACTGCATCAGCATTTACACTGAAGAGACAAAAAAACTGGTAAACCTGCCTAATATCGTGTAGCCCCCTCCCCCCCTTGCCGAGCTCGCAGAAGTGCCGCAAAACGACGTGGCATGTACTCGACTAATGTCTGAAGGTAAAGTCCATACCGTATAAGAAGGCCNTTTATATTAATGAACTGCATCAGCATTTACACTGAAGAGACAAAAAAACTGGTAAACCTGCCTAATATCGTGTAGGGCCCCCCACGAGCATGCAGAAGTGCCGCAAAACGACGTGGCATGTACTCGACTAATGTCTGAAGGTAAAGTCCATACCGTATAAGAAGGCCACTTTCTGACAGTCAGTGAGTGGCAACGTAATGTTTACGAAACAAACAAAGCGCCATTTACAAAATCCTGTATCAGCTGATGCACGAACGAACAAAAGTTAAAATTACGTTGGCTATTCTGAGTGCACTGCCGATGCGCATCAGAAAAGCAGAAAATACGCGGATAAGAAAGAGTTCGTAGATTTATTAATACATTTTATTTTACGAGGTCACAAAACAGTGGTTGTTAGTGTTAAAAACTAAACTTCGTGATAATGTAGTTATGTTTAGGTGATCAAAATGAAATGTACAATAGAACGATACGACGTGGAAAAGTTTTCTGAAGTTGTGCTAACTTCAGAAAGCTTTTTCACGTCGTATCATCCATCTCAAACCTTGCTTTCAACACGTCCATGATATTAATTCCAAAAGCATACAGAAATATTGCATAATATTGTTGAATTATTTTTTCTAATAATTTGACGAAACGACACGAATTTTAAATATATTTCCAGCCCGTAACATAAGAATTATCAACTTTAAAAGATACGCTATCTCTTGACCATAAAGAGAGTTACTCAAAACGTCGCCGTGACGTGCTGCGCGCTATCTATCGGATATTCTGCGAGCTATTACCAGCCAGAAATGAATCTCTTTCTTTCGCGATATTTAACGAATTTACAAACATATGCCAATAGTTATATTTTTCCACGAGCTCTGCATAATTTTTAAAGTAACATATATTTCATCTACAACGATTTGGAGTACAAGTCATTTATATTCGGCCGGTAATCGTTCGTCTACGTAAATTATACGCCATATTGTTCTCTAGAAACCCATCTCCTTGTTTCCGTAGAAAGTGAGACACGCGTGAATAGTTTTTAAGCAATTCTAACGTTATTCCACGTCACATATTTCCAACTTGTATATATTAGCTATAACGTCCAAAGTGTAATAATAGATACAACAGACCGTCTCGCAAATTTAAACCCAAATTCACTATCTCGGACAAATTAAAAAAGAGTTATCAAATATCTAATTATTTGCGACATTTTATATTTTTAACTTTATAACCTACTTATATTTTTTGACAGATGTCAGTCTTAAAATATCTTAAAATTTGTTTAGCATTGCAGTACAATGAGAAGTGGATTAGCTGACAGCGTGTTGATAAAAAATACAACCCCGACTTGACGAACCAGCTGATGGCGGAAGGATACGTTCAGTCTACATTTGTCACCGCGATGTAAGCAGCTCGACAGTTTTAGTGGCCTTCTTATATGGTACAGAATATATGCAGGAGGCATTGAAATCCGCGCCAATTTGAGAAAGGGTAGCACGTCCGTCATGTTTAATGATTCTCGTCAGTCGTCGTTTGTCCCGTTCGTTCACGATCTTTATCCGGCCGCAGCGATATCGAAGATTTGATGTTNAGAAGATTTTATGTTTTACCGGATTCCCGATATTCACGGTACTCTCGTGAAATGGTCGTACGCGAAAATCCAAATTTTATCGCTACCTCGGAGATGCTATGTCCCATATCCCGTGCGCCGACTATAACACCACGTTGAAAATCACATAAATCTTGATAATTGTAGCCATTGTAGCAGCAGTAACCGATCTAGCAACTTTGCCAGACGCTTGTTGTCTCATATAGGCGCTGCCGACCGCATNGCGAAAATCCAAATTTTATCGCTACCTCGGAGATGCTATGTCCCATCTCCCGTGCGCCGACTATAACACCACGTTGAAAATCACATAAATCTTGATAATTGTAGCCATTGTAGCAGCAGTAACCGATCTAGCAACTTTGCCAGACGCTTGTTGTCTTATATAGGCGCTGCCGACCGCATCGCGTTACTCTGATTGGTTC
>NQII01000047.1:1400673-1464047 GCA_002778355.1 Clitarchus hookeri
TTTTTTTTTTTTTTTTTTTTTTTTTTTTTTTTTTTTCTTCAGTGTATCTCGAATGAGGTTGAGACACCTCTTGGTGAAAATCAACGTTTGAAAAATGTCTGCGCCCAGTTGCATATTCACTAACGTTTGTGGAAAATGCAACACCAAGAAGGATGCATGTGATTTAAATGAACTTTATTTCACAGATTAGGTACATGACAATACACTATTGATTAGGATTACAGAACTGTACATGATCTCTGTCCTTGAGAATTCAGTATGGTGTGAAGCCCCCACGTACTGTGATCAGAGCCCCTAAACGTCGAGGCATGTAATCAAAGAGGTCCTGGATATGTTCCTGGGGAATCTCCCTCCACGCGGTATTTATGCGAGTCCGCAAAGCATCAACAGTGGTTGCAGGAGGTCCGTGACAAATAAGTCGCCAACCAACCATATCCCAGACATATTCGATGGGCGACATGTCAGACGAACGTTCAGGCCAGGGGAGCAGTAGTACCCGTCGCTCATTGAAGAAGGCTTGCACATTCCTCGCCACATGGGGCCGGGTATTGTCCTGCTGAAATGTGGCATGCGGAGTCGCCTGAAGGAGGGGCAGTACCTCAGGCTCTAAAACCTCCCTGATGTATCAGTGGCTGTTCAGATTGCCCTCAATACGCAGTAGTCGAGGTCACATGTTATATCAAATGGAGCCTCAAATCACCACACTTGGCATTTATCCGCTATGCCGCTCCACAATGCAGGCTGCCAGATTGCGGTCACCACGGTAACGTCTAACACCTATGCGGCCATCACTGTAGAACAGGTTGGAGTGGGACTCGTCCGAAAACACTACATTTTGCCACTCAGCACGCCAGCGATGGCGTTCACGTGCCCATTGCAATTGAAGATGTTTGTGGTTTTCTGGACAATGGAAGTCGACGCAATGGCATGCGTGACACTAGTCCAGCCCGCAGAAGACGGCGTCGAACCGTCGACGCAGACAGGTCCACTCCTGTTGTGGTGCTCCAGTGTCGAGCAAACACTGTAGACGATGCTTTACGGCCCGTTTGTGGCCATGCGGACAAGTTGGTGGTCATCCCGTGCTGTTGTCACATTGCGTGGTCCAGTACCCGATCGTCGCTCCGTACGACCCTCTTCTATCCACAGGTGCCACAGACGCACCACTGTCGTAGCAGCATGCACTGTATGAGCCGAAATATCACTGTATGACAAACCTGTTTCCAAGAGACCTATATTCTGCCCCGTTCGAACTCACTCACATGGTGATATGGCGCCCTTTGACGTTGACGAGGCATACTGGCACTTGCTTTCACTTCGTTTGATGGCTCTGCATTGACCGAGCTTGGCGTAACACGGATTTTTCCGGTCACACAAGAGAGGGTGCTGCTGGGCCTACGTGTACGCCATTTCCCGAAAATCGTAATCATTTATTGCTGGCACACATCCCCCGAATTTTGATTCATTTGGGCCATTTTTTCTGGGTGTTGCAATTTTCACAAACAACAGTGTATACTGACAGGCATGCACCCAGTATATTTGGCAACGACAGAGAGAAAGTAGTCCTCATGTCTTAAACGTTTAATTGTGTTAGATAAACACGCGTGAATAATGAAATCATTTCTTTTTGTTTCTGTTTTATTAATGCACATTAGAGTTAAGAATTAGCAGATTAGTAAAATATTTACTTTTCTAATAATTCCACGGTTTAACTTGGTTGACCCAAGAATAATGTGATCAGGCCTATAGCGATGTTAATTTTACATATAGTGGAAGAATACACAATGTACATGTAAGCATATCTTAAGTAGGGCTTTCAAAAGTGCTCAGTTTATCGTAAACAGCATACGAGTATACTCGCAGAAATGTTTCTAAGGATTCTTTACAGCTGTTAAAACTTGCACATTGTGGACTACTGCAACTTGCGCAACGGCATGCATAATACTTTGTGCAGGAAAATTGGTTACTGGCCAATTAACAGAAAATGTATAAAATAAATTAATGATTATCATTAAAATAATAGTACGATTTCTGTGTTAAGGTTATTTGCATTAATAGTCGGAAATATTTTTCCGGGCATTACTGGCAATTTTTTTTACAGATTTCAGTTCGATATTTTTTAATTTGGTTTATTAGNGGAAATATTTTTCCGGGCATTACTGGCAATTTTTTTTACAGATTTCAGTTCGATATTTTTTAATTTGGTTTATTAGGAATATTGTTTAACTCTTAAGAAAAATATTTCTAGCTTTATACCCCATTGTAGTCGCTGAAATTTGTAAAGAAACGGATTATTACGAGAAAGAAATTATCGGAGGAGAGAGAAACCAATAGATATTGCAGTGTTGCTATCCTCGAACGTGAAATCTCTAGTATGTGCCAGGACATTCGTAGTTTGCCATTGACCTCAAGCATACATTGTCTGTGAGATGAATCCTCTAGAGATATTGTTGTGGGTCGGCTGTCAGCTGCTACCCCTCCACCCACCAAGAGCAGAGTTGACTCGTACGTATCGAAAGCGAGGATGGTACAGCAACGGATGACGTAGTGCGCAGGAAGGTCGTAACTTGGGTGGCATGCGCCTGCGTGATTGACAGCTCGCATCTGGCGGCTTTGTAACACCTTAGACAATGTTCGACGATATATTGTACCCCTGTAAAATATTGTGTTACTTCAAGTATTATATTTGTAGGGAAAATGCATGTGAAATGTAGTAAGTTTATTAATAAAGACGTGGAATTAAATTGCAATAATGGTTATTTTATACGAAATATGTTCTACACAGGGCCGTGAAAAAAAATTGTTTTTATACAATTATTTGAAGTAAGTTAGAAAATGATGTTTTTTATTACGACAGTATTTTACTGGGGANGGGGGGGGGGGGGTGCGATACGGTAGTTAATTTGCAGCGCGTTAACAGCAACCTGTGTACTCCAGAAGACTGCGAGGGCAGTTGCCGGCAACCGAGTACCGCGCTGTCTATGATTCACACACGCGAATGATCGTAGGTGGGAGGAATTCGTAAGATACTGATACTGTAATTGTTGTAAAGTTTTGTAAGGTGCAATTTTGTTATGTGTCCACGATAAACTGAGCACTTTGAAATCAACCTCTGAAAAATGTCAATGCCCCTACGTGCATACACAGTCGAATCACATTATTAGGGCCACCTGCTATAAGTGCCATCGGCAGCGCGTAGCCCATGACGTATGGCCCGTGACGTCGGCTGGTGAATCTGGTATATAATGCGACCGACAGGCTGTGTAGTTTGCTGTGCCCTTCCATCTAGACCCTTCTTCTTTCGGGGTGTTTCCATTGCTACAATTGCGGCCACTGCACCAGACAACCTTGTTATGGCCGCGATGCATGCGTCCTTTTTAAACGTAATAAAGCCGACCTAAGGCGTGTAGGGCTTGCCCTGAGACTCACCCCACTCTCCAACCGCCTTAGCTACTAACATGCATGCTGGAGGACTCGCAGAACTGTGAAGGAGCTCACGCTGGCGTAGCGGGATTTGGAGGCTCGCCAGAAAAAACATTGCTGTACGCAGTGCACTTCCTGCTGCCAAGGGATGATCATCGCCTTCCTNAGCATTTCGGAAACTGCGACTTTTGTTAACTGTTCACGTGCCTCTGTGGTAAAGGTGTATCGCGAGTGGACGAATGGCACCATTACGAATAACCGTTGTGAAAACTGCGGAGCTCCGCGTGCCATTGATGTCCGAGGTGAATGTCGACTAAGACTGTGCGCGAAGGTGAACTAACAGGCTGCAGTAGAACAGCTCACCGTCCAAATGAACCAGGGGACATTCAGACATCTAGACACGTGTCTACCGCAACAGTTCAGCGGACCCTTCCGCGAATGGGGCTCCGGAGTAGACGGAGGGTGACTGCAACCATGCTAACACACGTGCATCGACGGAAACGACTAGAATTTCCTCAACAGCATGGCAACTGGACCGCTGCTGATTAGCGACGGGTAGCCTTCTCCGACGAGTCACAGTTTCGGCTGCATAGAACGGATGGACGTCAGCGTGTCCAGCGAGAAACGTCGTAGAACCGACACCCTGCATCCATTGCTGGACGAGCACAAGGTGATGGGGGCAGTGTTATGGTCTAGGGAATGTTCTTGTGGTATCATCTAGGTCACATCATCCTTGTGGAAGGCACTCTTGATCGATTTGGTTATGAATCCATCCCTGGCGATCACATCCACCCGTACATGATGATTGTCTTTCCTCGTTAGGATGGGATCTTCTAGCACGATAATGCGCCTTGCCACGCGGCTAGAAGTGTCCACATGTGGCTGGAAGAGCACACGATACTTCAAAGTTTTTCCCTAGCCCCCAAACAGCCCCGATCTCAATCCAATTGAACATCTGTGGGATCACCTCGATCGTCATGTTCGGCGTCTGTCTCCTCCGTCACGCACTCTATAACAGTTGTGGGACGCACTGCAGACAGCATGGCTCCATATACCCGTGGAGACCTATCAGCGCCTGACTGAATCACTGCCAGCTCGTCTAGCTGCTGCCCGTGCTGCGAAGAGCGGTTACTCTGGATACTAGCAGGTGGTCATAATAATGTGATTCGACTGTGTATATTTTGACGGGTACATTGGCTGGCAAGCGCCCAGTAAAGTTGGTAACAACGGAGGAAAAGTAGTTCCGCAGCTTAACGTTGAATTTAAAATGTTAGGTAAAATCTGTGAATACTGAAATTACTTATTTTGCTTTCTGTTTTTTTTTAATGCATAACAGTATAAGAATAAGCAAATTTCTAAACTATTTACTTTTCTAATAATTTTACAATTTCACTTGACCGACGCATGAATAAAGTTATCAGCCCTATGACAATGCTAATTTTACATATGGTGGAAGAATACACAATGTGTGTACAAGTAGATCTTAGGGATTTCAAAAGTGCTCAGTTTACTGTGAACAGCCTATAATGATTAATGTCATAGGATAGTGAATAATTGTTCAATTTGAAATAAGTAGTTTGCCTTGCACTCATGACTGTAATATGTTAAGTTATATTATATTGTGAAATACATAACTTTCTTTATGTTTTTGTAGCACTATAAATTGGTAAATTAAGAATTTTAATTAATTTATTTAAGTTAAGTAAACACGAGCTGCTAAAACTAACATATTGTATATCACTGCCCATTTCTTAAGTACTAGTGATGATTTTTAAGTCAACACGCTCTATGTGACCAGGAGACTGGACCGGTGACGCCGATTTGGGCAAGTGGTTCGGCGCCCACCGTAATAATTGAGGGCGTGTCATCTTTATANAGACTGGACCGGTGACGCCGATTTGGGCAAGTGGTTCGGCGCCCACCGTAATAATTGAGGGCGTGTCATCTTTATGCTTTCTGTCCATAGCCGTGCGATGTAAAACCTCGACTTCAGCTTGTCCGCTTCGTTCCTCGTGCATCAGAGACCCGGCGTCGCATATTTCAGCGTAAAACAGTTCGCCGACAGGGCTTTCAGTCAGTCGTTTAGCGTAGTACGCATTTGGCGTAAAATAAATGTTGTCTTACGAAGCATCTTCGATGAAACTGTTTGGCATTGGCAGCATATGAAAGTGACCGTCGTCACCACGACGAAACTTAATCCGTTGTCATGTAATGTATGTACAAGTTTTAGGCAAATTATTTGTAATTCTTTTAAACTGAAACTGCCTAGGAAAAAGGATTGCAAGGTAAAATATTCAGTTCTTATTGGTCACATGGTCTCGTGTATTCGTAATCGTTGGGAATTCTCAGCTGCGTTTCCACGTGCGCGTTAGTGTTCGCATGCGTCCCTTTTCCATGCCTGGTGTCCTGTGTTGCATTTCTGCGTCCATGTTGTGTATACAGTATACATACATGTTTGTGTATCCGTTTCAGTGCATAGCGCGCCCACAAAGCAAGAGAGAGAGAGAGAGAGAGAGAGAGAGAGAGAGAGAGAGAGAGAGAGAGAGAGAGAGAGAGAGAGAGAGNGCCCACAAAGCAAGAGAGAGAGAGAGAGAGGTAACTTCAGTGTTGAATTTACTGCAAATCCTATCCAACGTAGCAAACAGCTGTAAAAATTTAACAGTTCAAACTGTTTTGAAATTTTGCGTACTAGGTTTTCAATACATAGTCGAGTCACACTATTGTGACCATCCGGTACGTTTGACGTCAGTAGCACATCGCCATTTAAATAGGCAGGAGGAAACATAATCTTTACAGAGTTCTAAAATTCTTTTAGTAGCCTGTTACGTGAAAACGATTTCTTACTAGCCATCGTCAACACGATACATTTCTCTGTTTTAATTCATATTGGTTACGAAATACAAGTCAAAATATCAGTGTAAGTTTCGTTTAACCAAAAAATATAATATTTTAATGGACGGCTCTTAATATTAAGGCCTTGAGAGCCGATGAGGGTGAAGCGAGGTGAGTATGGAGCAGCGCCGGAATGCAAAGGTGGGGGAAACGGGAGATCGTAAAAAAAAAAACCGCCGACCAGCGGCATTGTCCGACACGATTCCCACGTGCGAAAATCCGGAGGCGACCCCGCCGGGAATCGAATCCGTTGGGATGGAACCCGGTTCGCCGTGGTGGGAAGCGAGTAGTATAATACTTCATTGTTAGTAGCGATATTAAATGACAGTGATATATTACAAAAAACAAGCTAACACTACGCCTGGGATGGTTTTTCAGACGTTTGTTTCAAAAAAGTGTGATGATACCATATCGAGTGTCTAAAGCGACATGCCAGCCAACCGTGCTGCTTGTGGTACTCCAAAGCAGACGACTGGTATATGTACCCTTGCTTACGACGGTTTATTAAGGGGAAACTGTTTCAGCTTGCACGAAAGTGCCAGAAACGGACCTCTTCTGATTGGCAAAGGTTTTCCTTTCCCGATGAGTCACGTTTTCTGCTCCATCGAACGGATGAATGTGGCGTGTCAGGCGAGAAACCTCAGAGAACAAACACCCTTCAACCTCGACCATTGTTAAAACACAAACTGGTGGCGCCAGCGTTGTGTTTGGGGAATGTTTAATAAAATACTGTCAACAGTGTTAACTGATTTGGTTATCTGTCCATCCTTGTAGTTTTGTTCAAAATTGCAGGTTTTCCTTGCCTCTTTTATGCCTTACTTTTGATAGCTAGTCTTTTCTCGGCGAAATGTGCTTTGTGAACTGCATGTTCTGTACAAAACCAATTTGGGGAATAAAACCTTTTAAGTGTCAGAAACTAAATCACTTCAGAGCCAAGATAAGCTTATCTCAATAATCAATAATAAAGTGGTCAGCAGCTTGAAACAGAAGTAACAAAGTAGTGCTGCTATCTGTGTGAAAGAAATATCATTATTATATTCGTATTAGCTGTAATGAAAGGCAATAGGAATACATATTTGATTTTAAAGTTACAGCAATTTAAAAATATCGGTATAATTTGTTATATTGTTGTTACATACAGGAATGTACGTAAATTCTTAGTGGTTCCAACCGAGCGGGGTGACGTAGTGGCGACACACTCGACTTGCATTCGGGAGGATCTGGGTTCGAATCTCGGTCCGGCAATCCAGATTTTTGTTTTCCGGCATCTTTCTGCTTCCTTCCAGATCCTGATTGTCAAAATATAAAATATCTGGTTCCAGTGTTGGGTACGTTACATTTTAAAAGTAACTTTAGTGGATAGTGTAATTTAATTGAACTCTGTTACTAAGTAAGTGACTTTTGTATGCTTAAACCTTCTTTAGCTCAGAACACTGTTGATTTTAAATAAATAAAAAGTGGTAAGACGTACAATATTAGTTAAAATAGGCTGAAAATGACATTATTATAAGAACAACACTAATTAGTATTCCGTCAAAAACATGGAAACTGCACAACTAGAAAACCACTGAGTTGGTATAAACACAATTATTTTCTTAAATAAGATTCCTCCCTAACAATCAGTTCAGTCAGTAACATAGTATGGCGCACATGGTTTTCCCACTAGGGGAATTACTTTTCAGTACTTCATTATTTTAGTTTTAACATTTTGTCGTGACTTATTTCATATTATCATAAATCTAACATACCGATTCATAAAATTCTTGCAGCACTGTATATACTAAATGGTAAAATATTGTATTGAACGAAAAGTGTATTTTAACAGTAAAGCCAATCAGCAGTAATAATGTCAGTAATATATAAGACGAGTAATAAATATATTAACTATAATACATAAAATTTAACTCCCAGTTTTAGTAATACACTTAATAAGATAAGACCAGTTTCTTCTCAGTGGCTATATCAGTTGAAGTATTTCTACGGAAGAAAAAAATTATAAACTAGACAAAATTGAAATGACATCATCAACACAGGCTTTTAAAATACGATTCCTACATAAAACTAAATATCGTCACAAGAAAAAGTATATTCCAAACATGAGATTACGTTTAAATAATTTTTATCACATTTTTATTTTTGCATCTCTTTCGAAATGCCAAAACACGAAACTATATACAACAAGCGTTTCATATTGTCGTTAACATTAAAGTACCTTGTTTTTTATTAAATTAAACTTACACACACGTATATATGTATAATACACGTAACATTATATACACCAATACTAATTTTGTAGTCAATATGAATTAAAATCACCGAGGAAGTGCTGTGTTGGCAATTACTGGTAAGGAATAATTTTCATGTAAAATGTTATCAAATTTATTTCTGGTAAGCAATTTGTAAAATATACAACACTGAATTTGTTAGTTCAAATTGCAGATTGAGTAAATATAACAAAAGTGTGGAAATGTTTTGTAGTTATTTAGTTACGATTACATTAAAATAGTACCGGTGCTCACACAGTATACGAAATAATATGTGTACCTATTAAATTAAAGTCAAACACAAAAAATGGGTTTGCCAAATTTGGAAATTATAGAACGACCTCGATATTTTACAATGTTCTTACATATATATATTTTTTTTTACTGTAAATATACCTGGAACTTTTTATTATAGTAACNATATATATATATATTTTTTTTTTTACTGTAAATATACCTGGAACTTTTTATTATAGTAACAGCTAAAACATTTGCAACAGTTTTGTACGAAATAGGCCTACAAGAAAACATGTTGGGCGTGACTAATTAAAAGTTACCAGATTTTTAAAACTTCGGCTGTACTCGAATTGTTCAATCCGTAATTTAGTAATCTGTGATTTTGTAGGTTTCTGTTCAGATTCTTTTTGTAATAATTTCTTTGGATTTTGTAAAAACGCACTAAATGTTAACATTTAAAAATTTTAAAAATTTATTTAAGAAAATTTAATGTTTATAAATTAATTTTTAATTTTTTTATTTACATAATTCCTAAACTACAGAGATGTTACTATATCTAAAAATTTAACTTATAGCGCTAATATTTTGCAAGAAAATCATTAATAGTATTACATAACCATTTAATTTACTAAATCTGTTAATGTGAACACCACATTATTATTTTCATACAATACAAACACATGCGCGTACATTATTAGCATCTTTTTACATGCAGTTGTTTCCTCATGTTAGAATAAGACTCCATCTAAATAAATATTCAATAACGCATAACAAACATTTACTTTAAATTTGCATCGTAGTTGTTTTATATTCTACGAAGGAAATAATCTTTAAGTTTGGGAAATGGCAAGAAATTTTCTTCACTGTCTGTGTCCATTTCAGCGTTTCAAGAGCACATGGTTCACTGGCAAGAAAATAAAAGGGGGGAAGCGGACAGGACAGTTGGCAGCGCAGGTATCGGTACTAATTCTGGGAATGTGGACCGACGTCAAGCGAGCTCCACCTGCCTCTTTAGCTCGTGACTCATGAAGCTATTCTCCGTGCATATGATATGAAACTATTGTGTAGAGAAAAGTAACATATTAGTGATTTTTATTTTTCTGGCCGTTACAATTAATTAGTAACTTAGGTAAGTTACTTGTTACTTTGCAAAAAAAAAAAAAAAAATGTAACCAGCTGCCCCAAAAAGTTACTTCATGAGTATTTCGTTACTTTCCTTAAGTTACTACCCGATACCGTCTGGCTCCCTTGACGTGACCGCCGCTGTCGACGAGACGCAGGAGAGGATCTAGACTTCGATTTGTCGCCCCTCCCCCGCGGGCAGGGGTGTACATTTCCCCATTGAGCAGGTGCGTTTCTGAACTTTGGATTTGTGGCATGGCAGGTGAACACACACAACTTATAATTTCAGGAAACAATATTAAAGTATTGAAAATCAGTATTTAAAACTTCTGGTAATATTTTATTTGCTTTAAAAAATTCACAAAACATTTTCGTGTTAATGTGAGATGTGGTTTTGTTTTTTTTTNTGTCCACCGCGATCACTCTCTGGATCATTGCGGATGTCAAAACGTTATATTACTGTAACGACAGGCAAGCTAGCCTACACCCATGTGACTCCTCCTAAAGCGACACTCTTGGGATGTTTATTAATTTATTTATTTAAGTTATACTCCATAAACCCCTCACATGTTCGAAGAACAATGGGGTATGGAGAATGTCACATTATAATGGTCACAAACACAATCACAAATATACATATACAAATAAATAAGTAATTATGACATATATTGCACAAGAAAATTTTCAACACAAATGCAAAACGATTGCAATTACAATATTATATTAATAAATGAAATTAGTACAATTGAGTTACACAAGACCTATAATTTCAATACATACATTAAATTCAATAAAATATATAAAAACTTATGCAATTCTGATAATCAATAGGCACATATTTACATAGTTGTCACGCTTATCCAACTGATTTAAATGCATTACAACAGGAGATACATTCTTCTAAATTATAAAAAGGATTATTGCACACGAATTTTTTAATATTAGTCTTAAATAAATTATTATTTGTATAACAGAAGGTCTTGTGCTGATGAGATAATGCATTAAACATTTTTGTTATTGATAGATATAGGCCCTTTTGATATAACTTTAATGACATGATAGGTATATAGATATATTTCTATTATAGCGTGTTTCATAATTATACATATCAGTATTTCTATTAAATGTATCCAAAGTATCTGAGAAAGACAGAACGCGGAGACGTGAGTGTGACTGAGACGGGTGTGTGTGCTCCCTGAACGCGCCCACGAGTTGCGGTGGCGGCCCGCGGGGCCTCCTAACGGCGCTTCGTTCCGCAGAGGTGACCGGACTTACCGCGAGATTCCGGCCGGTGACGTACGACCTTGAACCCCGTCGCCGGCATTTGCCACGCAGCGTAGGCTCCTGCTGGGATCGCTGATTTAAGACGGCAGGTGACGTGCTCTTCGCCGACGCCTGTGGGCGCGTAGTGGTATCCACGAAGGGAGGGGGGAGGGGCTGAGTGAAAAGTTTGGGCGGCTCTTAACATCGAGGTCT
The DNA here is from genome assembly GCA_002778355.1 of Clitarchus hookeri. NCBI lineage: Eukaryota > Metazoa > Arthropoda > Insecta > Phasmatodea > Phasmatidae > Clitarchus > Clitarchus hookeri. The sequence goes on from NQII01000047.1 coordinate 1,412,085, forward strand.
TGAGAGCCGATGAGTGTAACGAGGTGAGTATGGAGCAGCGCTGGAATAAAGGGCCGAGGGAAACAGGAGATCCCCGACCCAGCCGGGAATCGAACCCGGTTCTTCTAGGGGAGTAGGCATAGAGAGTATCCCCCCTCCCTTTTTTTTCCGCTTCCTATGACAACCTAGCACGTACCCAAAAAATTAACTGCACGTCGACCTTCCCGAACGGTACGTGGGCGGGTTTCGCAGAAATGGCAGCAGAACGGGTGGAACGATGTACTGGATGTACCCTCCATTGTTCGAAGTTTCCTCACGAGCACCACAGGTAAACGGACGTAGTACATTTTATTTATTTATTTCTACTTTATTTATACTGGCGTAGTTAAGGCTTCAATCAATGCCTTCTCTTACACTTAACCAGGTATAACATAATGTACATATGCGTAAACATAATGAGCAAGAAAGAAATATACTAACAAGAGGCGAAACAGAAATATGATAGATCAAATAGATTAAACTCTAATGATCTGTGGTTTCCAATTATGTACATATATTGAGCAGGACTAGAGCCAAGGGAATGTTAAAATAAATATAAAAATAGCAATAGCACAATAATGTGAATCATAATCCGCTTTACCAATCAAAAATATAACTGTGCAGATCCTACAAAGTAGCTGAGAGGAAAACAAGAAGTTCAATTTCTACACAATAAAATTAATAAACAGATGAATGAAAATTGAATGCAGCAACTCCTTGAAATAAATTGACGAATCGACAGCAACAAATAACATATTGATTAAAGTGAATGTATACATAAACAGGCGTTGCTAGGTCGTATTAAAATGCTACGGAATAATGATGCGTGCACATGAGTGTGTATAGTAGTCACTGGCACTCCGCATGGTTCGACGTGTTGGGTGTTGGGTGTTGGGTCTGCGTCGCAACTCTATGTACTTGGGAATTTGTTGCTCACCCGCTTGACACCGCCCATGTAAACGCACTTCTGTGGCGTCGAGACAGAATCCTGTCTTGTCAGTAAACACAAGGATTCGCCAGTCGTCTCGCATGTTCGTAAAAAGTATGGAGTAATAATTACAAGTCTATTTATTTGTAATTTCAACTAATAAAACATATGGTGTTCCAGAAAGTATATACGTGTAAACTTGTAATTATTACTCCATACATTACAAGTCTTTTGTGCAATATAATTAGCAGATTACTAGTAATTTGTAAGCAATTTTCTACAGACGATTGGAGTTTGTTAAAAAGTATTATTAGTGGTGTTTTTGTTAGAAAAACTTTAATGTGAAGGATAATAATATGTGACCAAGTGACAATAGTGATAATTTCCTAGTTTGAATAATTTGCAAGTCCAACCCGAGCTAGCGGGAAACATATAGAAGTGCTGCGTAAATTTACACTGTTCATGNGCCATAGCGATAGTTTCCCAGTTTGAATAATTTGCAAGTCCAACCCGAGCTAGCGGGAAACATATTTAAGTGCTGCGTAAATTTACACTGTTCATGTACTTTTCATATAACCTATCTATCACTCCAAAGTTATTTTAAGTAGTCTGTCAGGTACTTTTGTGTTGTCATTCTATTTTTGGAAATTATATGTTAATTTTCTTCGACTTGCATGTTTTTATTGTGTCACAAACAACAAAAATCTCTGATTCAAAAATAAAAACACCCTGCATGCATTTTTCTCTTTTTGGGTAATATTTCAATATATTTTCATTTGATGGCGTCAGTCTAAACTATTTTCCAGTTCCGCCTCTCGTGATATCTCGGCTTAACCTCAACTCTCTAGTAAGATGACCGAATTCACTTGTAAGTTATTAGCAGGATCTACAAGTACATTCGCCTGCTTTGTGGAACACTATATCATTATGCCATATTTATCTGTACTTGTAACTAGTAAATTATTAGTCTTGTAGTTCTGTGGAGTAGGTCCCAGGAGTTAGTTTCTAGATATTAGTATAAGATGGCTGCACGGAGGTGAGGCGTGAGCTGAAGTCTGCTCGGCGGCACCCTTCTTTATATATCATTACAAGCAAATGGTTGCGGAGGGGAGGGTCCTTTATGCGACATCCTCAAGGAAGCTGGTCACCAAAGAATGTATTATTTTGTACTTTTACGGATCACCGTTCAACTTGTAGACATTATTTATAAGTACTCTTTCCTTGTATTGCAAATTTGTAGATTGCATAATTTTTGCGTCATGGCAGCTCAAAATCACAATTTTAGTGTGTCTGGAACGTACAAATAAAACGATTAAATCATTTACAGGAAATTTAACAATGGGGACTGAAAGGTCGTGTCTTGATTCATTTTTAAGTATGCTTAGCAAAACTTTCTTCACAAAAAAATATAAACTGTTACAAATTGAATATATGCAATAATTTCCTTATTTTCAGTAAATTTTTTTAATTGCAAAAACATTTCCTTGTACAATTTTATAGACGTATTGAAGTAGCTCTTAGCATCTTAATAGTGTGAATTAACTTATTTCTGCACGTAAGATGGTTTTCATTATTTGTACCTTTCTAAAACAGTAAAATTATTATTTTACGTGTCATTTTGCAAAAACCATGCAATCTAAAAATATTTTGTCTGAGGAAAAGGTAGTCGCAGATAATGCCTACAAGTTGAACAGTACGTGGTCCAACTATAAAATACCATATCTTTCCATGGCCAACGTCCTTAAAGCTGTCTTCCCAGTGGCGCATGTCCGTGCGAGCATGATGACGTCACGTGCTTGTACGTACTCCAGACGATGTTGATACCCTCACGATCCGGCCTTTTCACTACATGTCTAAATACTTACGACCCGCTTGCCCGAGACCACTATCTCATGGTTGTGGTGGAGGAGCGTACACCACCGTCCGAACTACCTTAGCGGGAATGCCCAGCATTTCTCGGAAACAACCTCTCCCCCCCCCCCTCTCAGGGTAGCTGTTTCCACTGTATGCCCGATAAGGCACCAAACAAGGGTTTTCCACAGTATAAACACCTCACCTGTGACGTCAGGTTTTTTTTAGTCAAGTATTTATGATGATCGGCATCAATTGCGCACTCTTAAAATTGCATTTATCTGTTACCTTGTGAAATCTCAAAGTATTTATTTAGCAAATCAATGTATCTGACTTTAAAGCCAGCGTAGCAAATGAATCACCAAACAAGTTACAATCCGTGTAAATAATCGTTCATCAGAAACCAAAGGCTACTGCAAAAACATTTCGAGTTGACTGGCTGACAAAAAAAAAAATCAGCAAACTGATGACTGTGCCAAATTCGGCGAGCGCGCGAAAAACCCTTCATCCGCAGCAAAGTGCCGAAGGAAAAAAATCAGCCCGGCCTCAGTCCAGTAAATTTAATTCAGCATGAGCTGACAACTGGTGCATAACATCCACAAAACAAGATACAAAAATGGTGTAGACAGATTGGGATACTCAGAACCAATTAAGTTATTAATATATAAGGTAGTTAAGGTCAAGGTGGACAGATCGCGATACTGGAAACCAATTAACTTATTAATAAGCACTTGCTAAGCGTATTTGCCAATTACGAAAGTTTCTGTAATGAAACTGTTCCTAAACTAGCTTGTTCACATTTCATAACAAATTGAAGTGGCGATAACATATAAATGGGAGTATATTTATATGACTTGAACCAAGCAAGCATGAACAGTTGTAATAACTGTACTGCTTTACGCATTCACATGTAGCTCTTAGTAGGATTAGTGCGACAAATGTTGGCGTGTGTTCGGGTAGAAATTGGTGGAGGATCCAAGGGAAGTGTAACTACTACAGAAAGGTAGGCAGCTCTGTTTGAACCAAAATGTATTGTTCCGCGCTCACTGTTTCGCATCCCGCGCGAGCGAGTGGAAGTGAAGGACAAAGTAGTTATATGATAGCGGCGGCGGCATGAGTTTCTGCATTTATCTGAAGCATTGTCTAATGGTTTGCTGCTCTAATGTCTCTCATCTAGACTCGGGGTGCGGCGAACCTTCCAGGTCAAGGCCAGTGCCTTGGCGGGAGTACCAACGCCATTTTGAAATAGTCGCGCCACCCTGAATAGCTGGTCAGCCGAGTAGCGGGCTTAATACCTCACTGCTGTACTGAGAGGTCCCGTACTGAGCATACTACAATCTCTGCCAGAGCAACATCGCCTGGAGTACCCCACATTGTTGTCAGTCTTAGCGCTATGTTTCGGCGGTACCTGCGACATGCCCACCATGCCCAGCTGCGAAGTCGCACCAAGCGACCCGGGCAGCCACTCCAGGAGCCATGGCAAGACATCATCGCCGACACAGAGGTACGGCTGCACCCCACAACATGCAGGACGCCCTGGCCCGAGCACTGGAGGTGGAGTCAGCAAGACAGGGGGTCACACCCCGACGTCCGGTACGGGCAGTGACGCTGAACGAAGACGACGAAGACAGAATTACGAAGCCACTGAAGAAGTTGCTGACGACTATGAGGGGCATTGCTTCCAGGGTCCGTGCTACAGAGCCTCGCCCCCCCCCCCTCACCAAACAAACGGCTGGAGTGTTGGTCATGTGGACAGCCAGAGCATCTGATATCCTACTGCCCACAACAAAAGCAGAAACAGCAGCAGTGAGAAAAGAGGCAGCGANGCAGCAACAGCAGAAGCAGCAGCGGGAAAAGAGGCAGCGAGAGGCAGATGAGAATACAGCACATTCGGAAAACTTGTAAACACCTATCTCAGGGGGCGAAGGTCGGTGACTGCTGGAGGGAAGACCCCAATGTTCTTACATGTACAGTTGGTAAAACAGGATTGGGATGCAATACTGGTGGAGGGGAGTCTGAATGATGTTCCTTGTCAGATGTTCGTCGACTCTGGGGCGACCATTACAGTAGTAAGACCAGACATCCTCGGGCCTTCCCCCAGCGATCGCCCGACAACAGTATCGAATGGTGCTACTTGACTACATTTACAGGTGAGACCACACCAGCTAGAGGCAAGAGAAAAGTTATATTGAAGCTTGGTGACCTTAGCATAGAACAAGATGCTTACATAGCAGAAATAGAGGATTAATGTATTTTGTGGATTGATGTACTACGTAGGCTGGGGTGCTGTATCGATACTCGACTTGGTGTGCTATGGGGAGGCAGTACAGTGTTGGTGGTGTCAACATGACATGATTGTCCTCCCCAATTAGCTGCCCAGTGGTATGTAGTCAACCCACTCTGCTGCCCGCTTCTAGTGAAATTGTCATTCCAGGCAGATGTCAAGGAAAGGTTGTCAGTCGTTTGGGTCTAATTGAGCCAGCAGAGAGGATTGGCGTCCTGCCAGGTAAAGTCGTTGTAGCAAGGACTTTGGTATCTTCTAATTCTGACAGTTTTCCAGTTAGAATGATAAATTTGTCTGATAGTGCCATTCGTCTTGAGGAGGGGACAGTGATAGTTGTTTGCAAACAGGCCACAGTGGTATTTCCAAATGTTCCAGAAGATTCTAGAGTAAAACAAATAGAGTGTCATTTACCATAAGTACTAGGGGAACTTCTTGCAATAGCAAAAATAAATCTTAACTGGCATCAGGAGAAGGCTGTCTCTGAATTACTGCAGNCATAAGTACTAGGGGAACTTCTTGCAATAGCAAAAATAAATCTTAACTGGCATCAGGAGAAGGCTGTCTCTGAATTACTGCAGAGAAATAGGGATGCCTTCTCGTGTGGACCNTTTGCAAACAGGCCACAGTGGTATTTCCAAATGTTCCAGAAGATTCTAGAGTAAAACAAATAGAGTGTCATTTACAATAAGTACTAGGGGAACTTCTTGCAATAGCAAAATTAAATCTTAACTGGCATCAGGAGAAGGCTGTCTCTGAATTACTGCAGAGAAATAGGGATGCCTTCTCGTGTGGACCNTAAATCTTAACTGGCATCAGGAGAAGGCTGTCTCTGAATTACTGCAGAGAAATAGGGATGCCTTCTCGTGTGGACCAAAAGAGCCTTGGAAGGACAGCAGATGCCAGGCCCATAAAGCAGGCACCAAGACGACTGCCACTAGCTTTTCAATGAGGCAGTTGGTGGAATTCTGAGGGAAATGAGGGGGTTAGATGTGATAGAACCATCAGTTAGTCCTTGGTCGACACTCATTGTACTTGTTAAGAAGAAAGGTGGCTCTCTGCGGTTTTGTGTAGATTATCGCCAGATTAGTAATGTGACAAAGAAAGACTTTTATCCGCTTCCAGGGATAGATTACACATTGAACAGCTTACCAGGTTCGCAGTGGTTTTCGACGTTGCACATGAAGAGTAGGTACTGGCAGTGCAAAGTGGCCACAGATGACCAAGAGAAGACTGTGTTTTGTGTCCAAGGGAAAGGAACCCGGCAGTGCAAAGTTATACCTTTTGGACTGTGTAATGCCCTTGCCACCTTCGAACGCCTGATGGAAAAAGTTATGCCTTTAGATATCTGTCAAGTTTATCTAGATTACATTGTTGTGATGGGAAGGACGTTTGAAGTGTACATAAAACGCATTGACTCTGTATTCCAAAAAGTGGCCACAGTCATCTTGAAACTGGTTCCTAAGGAGTGCCACCTATTCCAAAAGAAAGAAATTTCTTGGGTCATGTAGTGTCGGCCCATGGAATAGAAACATACCCCGAGAAGACAAAAATAATAAGAAATTGGCCGACCCCAACTGATAAAACTGAAGTGCTGAGTTTTCTGGGATTATGTGCATATTATTATTGATTTGTACCTGGGTCCACGATGATCGCCAAGCCACTACATGAACTGAGTGAAGCGAAAAGGAGATTTCATTGGACCACTGAGTGTAAAGATGCTTTTAGTAAACTGAAGAAAATTCTGAAATCTCCACCAGTCCTTGGTTTCCCGAAATGTGAGGGTGTATTCATTTTGGACACTGATGCTAGCGATGTAGGCATTGGAGCTGTGTTATCTCAGGTTCAATATGGGGAGGAAAGACCACTAGAATACATTATTAAGATATTGCATAAGCCGGAGAGAAATTACTGTGTTACATGCAGGGAGTTTCTGGCCATGGTGAAGGTAATTTCACACTTATACACCTACCTTTATGGCAGACAATTTATTCTAAGAACCGACCATGCTTCATTATGCTGGTTAATAAATTTCAAGAACCCCGAAGGTCAAATGGTGGATACAGCATCTTCAAGAATATGACTTTGAAATACATCACAAATCTGGACGCTTTTACAGCAATGCAGATGCATTGTCTAGGAGGCCATATGAGCCATTTTGTCGTCATTGCGAACACCAGGAAGAAAAGAGTGGTGAATCGCTGAAGGTACACAAGAAATGTACTACATACAGTTGAAAGTGTACGACATGTACGTTTTAAAGTTGACAGACACCACATGGGGTATGGATGCAGGAATGCCCGGCAAGGAACAAAGACAAACATGGCTGCTTTAAATCACCGTTTAATTGATATAGTCTCGTACAAACCGTATATACTCATATGAACGGGTACTTATCGTGGTGTATCAGCTGTTGTAACATCCTTCATAGAAGTGTCCGAGGTTGTCCTAGGTTTGTTATCGTCACTGCATTTTGACGAGAGGTGGCACACATTGACGGATCTCATGCAGCCGATGGCATTTCCCGTCTACCTCATCGCTGGCAACGAACTGTGGACAACCTCAGAGACTACATTGAAGGATGTTAAACAGTTCGTACACGTACGATACGTACCCGTTCACATGAGTGTAAACAGTTTGTACGAGAATATATAAATTAAACGGTGATTTCAAGGATCCATGTTTGTCTTTGTTCCTGGCTGGATATTCCTTCATCCATGCCCCATGTGGTGTTACCATTAAAACGTACATGTCGTACACTTTAAACTCTACATAGCACATTTCCTGTGTTGGGTCATTTTTGGGAGACAAACAATAGTGTCCATGATTTCTGAATCAGCCCTCGTAGTTTCCCGTTGAATTTTTTTTGCTTATTAATGATTATTGGAGATAAGGGTTACCAGACTCCAGCAAAAGGACATGTCCTCTTTTTGAAGCATTTTTCTTGTATCTGGCTAGATTTTTCGTGATGATAAAATATGTCCAACTTTTTTGTCGTGATACAATTTTTCTACTTTTTATTTTGATATTATAAGTTTTTGTGCAACAAAACTTGTTATAGCTGTGTTGTCAACAGTCAGTTGGTTAATTATGTAAAAAAAATTTGAATGTTCTTTGATAAAACTTGTAAATTAGGTTTTCGATCCCCCCTTCTCCCTCCCCACACTAGTTTTTCATTTAGAATCGTTTTCATAATGCAGTGTCTATTAAACTTTTTTGTTGTCTAAAACAACTGTTAGCGTACCAATTTATTTTCGTTGTATTCAGCCTTCGTATTTTATGTCTACTGGTAATGGGAACTGTTTTTTATGTTATTATTTAAACTTGTGAAAATAGTTTGTTTGAAATACAAATAATATGATTAATATTAATAACTAATAAAATAGTTTAAACTGTACGCGAATAATAATTTGTGGGGATAATGAAATTGCATCGTCATCCTTTTTAATGAAAAGTCATCCTTTTCCAAAATTTATTTCCTCTATTTTTTATCCTGAGTGTCTGGTAATTCTAGGCGCGACGCATCCTGGCTGAGGCCAGACCCCAGCAGCTCGAATGGGGAAAAGGAATATTTTCCGAAGATACCCGAAGTTCTGCGGTCGTTCAATTTCGGCATCTAAAAAAAATTGTTGCATTTTTAAACGTAATATTTACTATCTGCGCATCGTGTAAATATACTATTAACATTCACGTAGATTTTCTTTTTAATGTAGAAACATGTGCTTGGTTACAAATACATTTTGATGGTTATAGCATAGTATTCTTGTCTCTGTAAGTGTTAATTCTGGTTTTTTTATACTACGTGTATTGTCGTAAATATTTATATGGAACTATATAATAAAATAATGTTCATCTTTTTGATTATGATTCTTGTTCTCTCAAATGCATTAATACTTTGAAATAACTGCAGAAAAACGACGCAAACAATAACATTGCTCAGAAAACTTATTCCAGCCCTAACATAAAAATAAAATACAGCCTGGTGACGTCATGCCCCGTGTCTGCCAACGTAACGAAGTGAACGTTTGCAGTTGACTGTGTGTTCTAACGTTGGCAGTGCCGTAGAACCTACTTCGGCGAACAAATGAATATTATAAGGTTGTGTCTTTATACCCTTCGAGTTGCAACTCTATTCTTGCATGTTCCTTGCCGGCGTTCCAAAACGTTACTCTGAGAGTAGAGTAAAGTAACAGAGTAACAGCTGAGGAAAGCAAGAGTAAACGTGGTTTTGGAACGAGCTTGATGTAAATAGCATTCTGTGTTTACGAATATGTACTGATTAAGCAACCAATGTAAATTAAAAATAATATATATGTAACGTTCCTTAAAAACTTTCTTCTTCAAAAAATTAGTTTTATACATAAACAACTTTTCTTACTATAAGATAATCTTAAATATTATTTCTAAAAATGCAACCATTGTATAGTTTACTTTCAAATAAAAATACGATATCACCCGTCATTTGTAATTTTCCAGTGTGTGTCTGTAAACAGAATGTCCCCATTTCCTTTCAGTTTGTTTATTTCGATTTAGCTTCCCGCCATTTTCAGTTGACATTTTGTTTCTTGCTGAAGTAGTGCGTGTAAAAGTTTTACTCTGGCAAGATGCTCAGAGTAATTAATCTGCAATTTTGGGACACTGCCAAGAGCTACTAAATATGTACTCGAAGTGTTTTGGGACAGCCAAAGAGGTGTTTACTGGCAGAGTAACGTTTTGGAAGCCGTCCTTGGTGTGAGTCTGAAAGGCAGGTGGCCGGTGTTGTGTTACAGGACGTGATCGACGAGTACAAGGAGCGCATGAAGCGGCGAGGGGCGGTCTACAAGGAGGTGGACCCGGCGTACCTGAGGTGGACGCCGTTCGTGGTGCCGTCGCCCGCCGGGACCACCTGATACTCGGAGGCGGGGGACACCCGCCCGACTCCCGCGACCTGAGACGTCGCGGGGGTCGACCACTGTCGCCGACTGGAGTGCGACTTCTCGCACTGGCCCCTCATGCAGCCCGCTCCGCTCAACACGGGTTTTACCACTTGCATCGTACACCTAGCTTCGCTCGAAGCCTAAGCCACTTTTTAACTTTCACTTTTATCTATGTACACCAAAATATAGTAAACTTTTTTAATATGGTTTTTTTTTTCTATACCTATGTACCTTTGTATTTTTACGTAGCGCTCGTAGCCACAATGGCCGTTCCGTCGCTACGACCGCCCAATCAGTGGAGGAGAGGGATCACGCCCTCTCATCGCAGGTGTCCCAGCTTAGCACCTGAGTTGACCAGATCCAAAGTTCCAACCTGATTCACAAGTACAGCAGAGAACACCCTACCACAAGGTTCTGAGATCCTCGTACTCAGATACCAAGCTTGTGGTCTGGCCAGGGTTCTATCCATATCCCCAGTGTCTCTCCAGGAGACAACCAGAGCCAGTTGCCGCTCACCGCCAAGTCTTTCTTTAAGAGGGGGAATCTCTCCAGACTTCCACCAGCATACATATTGACAGGAAAATTTTGCGTTTTAAACTGCCTGTAGGCTAGATTCAATGGCCCTGTGTATTTTTTATTCTCGGTTCGTTGGCTGCCGCGCCAATGTTGTAGCCAGTTTTACCTCAGAACAGGTGGTATGGGATTCGGTGCTTGTTTCATTGCAGGTCTGTCATTGGCTCAGAATTCACTTGAGCGTGTCTAGTAAACTGTGATCCGATTGCAAACATAACAGAAATACACACTTGTTTCAGGTCTATCTCGTCCTAAAATGAATTCGCAAAATTTTCAGGTCCCCACACCTACCTAACCAATTTCCCCTTTTTAAATCCATACTTGTAGTTTGTTTTTGCAGTTTATTCACAACACAGCAAGAATCCCCATTATTATAGTCTATCTACGGTTTCTTCACACTTTTTTAATCAAACCTTTGAAAAATCACATAAATGTGCCATGTATCACAAGCGTTTTATTCTTAAATTGAATTTTTGTTTCTATTTTATTTGTAAATTATAATAATTATTAATAAAAACAGAGGGGAAATAGGCATGTTGGTAATGCCTAGTAAGAAATAGTTCTTATGCAAAATATTATTACCCATAGTGCGCACGATTGTGGTGCTTTGTCCCTATGGTGTAATTTTCTAGACTCGGTTAAGCTTTGTTTGCATGAGATGGAGGAATGTCCTGGAAGTAGGACTTTAGCAGGGCTTTTGAAAAGTAGAAAGTAGTCGTGAATGGACTATATCACAGCATCTGTAGAATTTTTTGAGTAGATGCACTTTACACGTATTCATTCATTAATAACAGAATCAGATAAAATAGCATTTATTTTGGTATTTTGCAATAAAGAACTCTCCAAATAATTTAACCGGTATTTTTTTCCTACCAAAGCTTTATGTTTTGCCTATAAGCAGCGCCGTTGTTATATTTTTTTCTGATTTTTCAAAAGTTTGTATTATTATAACAAAAGCCTGCCTCTCTTTCTCTCTCTCACACACTCACTCTCCCTCTCACACACACTCTCTCTCACACACACTCTCTCTCTCTCACACACACACACACTCTCTCACACACCGGCGTGGCGCGCCCAGCATTAAAATTCTGCTTATACTTGACCAGGGGCGCGATTTTCATTCTCCTTCCCGCTCATCGGGAGCCCAATTACGTGAGCATCGCTAGCCGGGCGTAGCGGAGTTTACAATATTTTGATGTGTTGACGCCTTTTTTTAAAATAGAAATTATTCCAATTAATGAGGCTGTTAAGTATTAAAATGAGGCGCCTGGGATGCATCCCTAAAAACTAATGATGCTAATTTGTATAAAATTAAAAGGCATTAACCTTAAACTTAATGCAAATCGTATATTAAGATCAACCCAACTGCTCACAGATATGATAACACTTAACAACAAATATGTACTTTACGATTATGGTTTATAAATTATTATTGATTTTTAATAAGTTCCATTGTAACTTAACTGTATGACGACAGTCGAATCCACAGGAACAATGAAGTTACATCCCGGCCAAGAAGATAACATAGTTTTCTGTCGAACAACCAGGATGGGAGAAATTAACTTGACTACGTCGCCACCAACAAAGAAAGAGGCGGCGATGTGCAGAAGGGTTCCCATTATGAAAATAAAATTTAGCCAGCACGTGTAGAAATTTTAGGCCAAAGCGTACAGTAAATTCTAGACTGGCACGTGCAGAAAAGACTGGCGTGCCACTTGAAGTAACGATTAGCATGTCACGTGCACCCTCACTAAAACAAAATTTAACCATGAAAAATTAGTGAGTGAAAATAGTTGGCGCACGCACAAAGAGAACGACTATAAAACTGGAGTAACTCACCGATGAGGGAAAATAGGAAATATCCAGTTTACATGTTGGTGTAACTTGCAAACAAACACCAACAAAACACACAAAAAAACTATCGAAGACTACATTGCTACCACAGCAATGAAACTATAATTTAAAAAACCGGGATCTCAAGTTTCGAAGATCACAGCCACCAAAGCCGGGCAACACACCATCTTGACTCTGTGGCTGGACAGAAAGTGACGAGGAAAAACTCGTGGAGCACACAGAAGGTAGAAACAAAAGCCGGATGAAAAGCTTAGGCTATCCAGGAGAGATTAAAAATGCTGAAGTGCGCAGAGGTGGTAGAACATAGCATGTGAACAAAGGAGCATTTTTTATGTGAAATCAAGCGCCAAAGGGCAGTGTTACGCCGAGAAAATTTGCAAGAACTGGAGCTGCAGGGAAGTGAGCTTCTGACGGCAACTGNATGTGAAATCATGCGCCAAAGGGCAGTGTTACGCCGAGAAAATTTGCAAGAACTGGAGCTGCAGGGAAGTGAGCTTCTGACGGCAACTGGGAGAATTCGCAACGCAGCATTGCACATCTGGTTGGTAGAGAAACAATTTCTCGTGAAACACGGATCTTCAGGCGAGACGGGATTAAAAACGTACCTTTCAACGCACAGGCTAAAAATTAATCGAACTCAAAGTTACGTGAAAAATACGCAAATGATAAAATATAGACAAAAAATATTAAATAAACTGAAAAACGTAAATAACACATTACATAAGCTTTAATAAAATAAGTAAATAAGTAAAATATTTACCATTAAGTTATATCATAACACTGGACGAATAGACATTATTAAATAAATTGTGGAAACAGATAATAAAAGCACTAATAATCGCATTAATTAAATATGAAAGGTAATAAGACAATTCAATATTACTTGCAATCGTTTTTACTGAATTAAATACTAAAATGAGGTAACAAAATTATTTAAAAATGGTACGGTAGCAGTGACACAACAGTAAAATAGTCGTGACTTATTTTAAAACGGCACACGCCCGTGCTCGAGTGTAATAGGCCGGCTCACCTGTGAAATTCGAAAAGAATCATTACCATCTAAACACCAGAAACATTTAAGAAACGTTTCGTGCTTAAAGACAAGTTTCAAGTTCTCATGTCTACTCAAAAGAAATTTTTTTGCACTAAAACAAGGGTTTTCAGAATCAGTTTTATCAGCTATTGTCTTAAGACACGCACCAACTTTAATCGTTATTAACGTGCCATAAAAATGTTATGGCGTCGACGCTTAAAGTCGCGTTCAGGTGGATCGCCGACGGAAAGACTACACACCGGTTGAGCTCCTAGCGCGTAGAGGCGATAAGGCAAGTGAGCAAGATTCGTCATTACGGCTCACGCATTTCGAGGCCTCAGGAAACGCAAAATAGCTGCAGACAGGCGGAACCATTACAACTGGATATCCAAGCGATCACTGATATGTTCAACGACATGTTTTGTAAACCCTGCCATTTTAGAGGTACTAGCAGCAGGCATGTACACATGGCGGCGACCGAGTGCTCCCGAGGGCTCTCAGGAAGACCCCGAAGGGACCCGCACTCACCACCACACGACACCCAAACCCCGACTCTTTATCTGGGCCGCGGTGGCGCAGCGGCCAGAGCGCTCGCCTTCCACCAAGGTTAACCGGGTTCGATTCCCGGTGGGGTTGCTCTCGGATCTTTGCACATGGGAACCATGCCGGACGATACCGCTGGTCGGAGGATTTTCTCGGTGATCGCATGTTTCCCCCTCCCTTGCATTCCGGCGCTGCCCCATACTCACCATGCTTCACCTTCATCGGCTCTCAAGACCTCGATGTTAGGAGCCGTCAAAGTCTCTCCCCTACTCATTACCNAACACTCCACCGAACTCTTATTATGACAAGCGTTCCCTAATGCGACGCACATTGAAAGAAATTAAATTATAAGATGGGCAACCGTCAGTCAAAAACTACGGTGTAGGAGCACAGGAAAACAGTAATTTAAAAATAATGTCAAATTATTATTTTTAATTTTTTTGGGGCGACTTAAATGTCACGCGCACTCGCCGGCCGCAGAGTATAACTGACATCATGGTGACGAGACACACGATGAAATGCGGGAGGAGAAAAATATCCCCCCTTCCTCCTCTTACCTATCATGCCTTTAGTATGCCAATAGCTTTCGCCCGTGTGGCCAGGCTCTACACCACTCGGCCTACGGAAGTAGATGGAAAATGTAGGTTTCGGGCCACGTGGCATCCTGGCGGAGACGAGTCGCGGCCATCTTGGATGACGTCATTTCGCATTTTCCTCTGACGGCAGCCAGTACCGGTAGAAACAGCCAAATTTTTCAGAAAATTTCCCCGAATTTACCTCAAAATTTCCCAAATTTCCTTCAAATATTTTTTTTGTTCAATTTTATTTGATGACTCCACAATGTGGCTACTTGACTCCTTTTTGGGGAATGAGGAATTTCATGCGCTTGCATTCCAACGATCCTAATTCATGCTCTTGCATTCCATTGACTATGCGAGGCTCTCCTAAGGGTCTCGTCTTTGATTGGTTCCACGAGGCTCTCGAAAGGGTCTTGGCCCCGATTGACTACGCGAGGCTCTCGAAAGGGTCTCGGCCCCAATTGACTATGTGAGGATTTCGAAAGGGTCTCGGCCCAGATTGATTATGCTAGGCTCTCATTGCGTACTTATAACCATAGTTGGACATAATTTCCGAACCGTTTAAGATACAGGCACCGAATTCGTAACATAGACATTACTTCAGACAAAGAAAATTATCGCAGGATCATTTATGCCCTATGCATACTTATAAGCATAGCTGACCATAATTTCCTACCCGTTGAAGATATAGGCACCAAATTCATAGCATAGACATCAGCCCCGACAAGGAAAATGATCGCAGGGTAACTTATGTCCTATGTACACTTANAAATTCATAGCATAGACATCAGCCCCGACAAGGAAAATGATCGCAGGGTAACTTATGTCCTATGTACACTTATAAGCATAGTTGGCCGTAATTTCCGAATCGCAGATGTGTAGGGTCTGAAATAACACATCGCATGATAGCACAAGTGTCTACAAACTCGATCCCCATTAGCGACAGATAGCCTCCATTAACCGATCAATAACTGCCAGACTGGATAAATAAATGTGAAAAAGTATACGTAAATAAACGTCAGCATGGATAACTTACAACAAACTACGATATACAAAAAGCAAGATACATACAAGTGTGATACATGTATGATGTGCATAATCGTGGTAACTGTAAGCACTTACCAGAAAATTGCAATCATATATATATTACACATGCGAGAGGAATTCAGTTATACAGTACAAGATAACAATTTATTTTGTTTGAATACGCCAAGCAGGAAATATTAGCACGACTCTTTAAAATATAGCTTCATATAAACTACTGTTGGTAGAGGACATCGCTTCTGTCCACCCTACACACTTTTAGGTTTATAAAAGCAGTTCGGTCCACCAACACACATCGCTCAGAACTTCTTTCTCTCGTCGAGAGGACATAGTGAAAATTATGGAATGCTGTTCGAGTGATCAGAAACGTTTATAGCCTATTGTGACATATGGAATGATTAAATCACTTACAGCACCCGACAAAGATATCGAATTTGCATACCTGCCTAAAGAATTCCTCCTCGCATATACACACCATGAAATAAAATCAGTTTACAAACGCCTATCTGTATATCTCCAGCAGGACGAAGAGATTCTTACCTGTTTTCCCATGCCTACAATGTTTTCCAGGTAGTGCTACCATTACAGAAACACCACATCTCAGGAGCTGGTTAAGACACATCAGAAGCAAGAAAAAAAAAAAAGGCATTGGCAACACTGAAAGATGAAGAGTGTAAAGAAGTTGAGAGGTCGAATTGATAACATCGCAGGCTGGACAGCGATCGATCTGATAATGTTACATATTTCAGTCTGGCAAAAATTCTGTCGTTTGTANATAACATCGCAGGCTGGACAGCGATCGATCTGATAATGTTACATATTTCAGTCTGGCAAAAATTCTGTCGTTTGTACAACACAGCCAGCAGTCTTCTACTGAGGCAACCCGAGACGATAAATGCAAATTACCATGCACTGCGAACAGTATACAAGCGAGCATAATGTAAAATTAACGTCATTTCGTTGTCGAAGGTGGTGGTGGCAAGCAGGATGTTACTACTAAATTCATCTACTACGGTCGTGTACTCTGCTACAATATGAAGACAGAATCAATGGTTGAAGGCTTACCATCTGTAACACCATTGTCATCATCAACAGCAAGGAGCCCTGAAGAGCTGCTACAAGTATTGCGATATCAGTGCAACTATTGTGGAAATACTTTTAGTACAAATCGTAATGCATGCAGACATGAAAATTGTCATTGCATGTTTAGCACAACATACAAGACGTTCCACTGTGATGATGTGTTTACCTGCAGTGATATCCTGTATAGACACAACAAGAAGTGCAAAGGCAATGTTTGTTGGTCATCGGGAAGCATGTGTATGTATTGTGGCAAGACATTCAGTAACCNAACAAGAAGTGCAAAGGCAATGTTTGTTGGTCATCGGGAAGCATGTGTATGTATTGTGGCAAGACATTCAGTAACCACACCAATGCCAAATGACATGTATATAGTAACTGTTTGATGCTATTTGGTTGGGGAAGCCAATGTAACTTGCGCTTTACCCCACCTGTGGAGAATACAGGGT
Organism: Clitarchus hookeri; assembly: GCA_002778355.1. Taxonomy (NCBI): domain Eukaryota; kingdom Metazoa; phylum Arthropoda; class Insecta; order Phasmatodea; family Phasmatidae; genus Clitarchus; species Clitarchus hookeri. The sequence continues at coordinate 1,429,233 of NQII01000047.1, forward strand.
GACTTATTGCATTGTAGTTAATTCCTCCCGTCATATACTATAAGATGCCTAAAAGGTTAAGGGGTTTTCAATAAGGTAGTCTTTTGCTGTTTTATTTTGAAGGACGAATATATTGTCTGAAGTTTGAACAAAAACAACCTACAGCAACACTTCCGAGGTGTGGTACTCTAATATGGCTACACGTATTAACTGGGGCGACTTCGTAGTGGAGGGGGGCTTCTCTGGACGGCGAATGTATACTTAACTCTGCTGTGGGTGCTGGTATGCTGTCTGCGGTGGGTGAGCTCCGGTCCGGCGATCTGGGCAGCCTTTGGAAAAAGGCCCGCGTATGTAGTCATCTCCCCTGGACTGCTCTACTGACGTGGCCGAGGGTCCGATGTGCCCCCTGCCCCCTCGGCGCGGTTGACCACTCTCTGCGCAACGATATTCAACTGACTGCTCGATGGTCTCCTGATCTAACCTCTCTGCGCTGTAATCAAGCACTGACTGATCCCTCGAACTGATGTCTCTGGGCGGTAATAATTGACTCCCTCTTCTCTCGTAAAGGGTTTATATGCTCGCCAGACTCCCCCCCTTAAGTGTTGGCATGTGTCGCCTTGTTGGGTGGAGGGGGTGAGGTGGTAGAAAGCAGAACAATGCCTTTAAAAACACATGCCCTGGTTCCTGAAGGTTGGGGGGGGGGAGAAGGTGGCACCTTGCCCCTAGCTACTCTGTCAGCTATTCCTTCGCGGTGCGTGTTTTCTGAATTTAGGCGAACTGCGTTTCTCTATCTCGTGATACCTCGGCGCTCAACAAATCTCGCGGGCTTGCTAGAGGCGTAGGGGGTGGGAGGGTGGTAGGGAGGCCTAAGCAGCAGGACATGTGTAACTGCGATCTACCGGGAGGCGCTCGCAAAGGGGGTCAGCGAGGCTTCTATTCCAAAAGGCATCACACATCATGTTCATTTGGCATCACTTACAATACCTACCCATGTGATAACTGCTGTGCCATATATGTGTACAGTGAAACTTCCCTATAACGAACACCCTTGGGGAATGAAATATCGTCCGCTATATAGAAGTGTCCGCTTTTGGGAGAAAAATGAAAATAATGTTTTAAATTGTACATACATACAAGATGTGCCATAGGTAAATAATAAATTATGTACATATTTACATGGAAAAGGCAATTTATTTCACAACACGGAACACAGAAAACTACATACGTACTGTATGTAGTGTTAGATACGTAAATTATCTTAAAAATGTATAAAAACAATGTAAAATATTTATGAAGCAATAACATTTATGACAGAAATTAACACTTACAAAAGTCTGTTATTTTGATTGATTTTTTCGTTTAATAAGAATTTTATTTTCAACATTTGACTTAATCCTCAATGCTAAGTCGAGTCCCTAAGCGTCACTGTTTGAAATAAAATTTTTTTTGACCTGCTTAATTTGTATCAAGACTCCTTCAACCTTCATCGGTGGGTCATCGTCCTCCACTTCTGACTCTCGTAAAATTTCTTCGTTATTTAGGCTTTCCTCTGGAATGTAAACNTGAAATGTAAACAAATGAAAAATTAATTTTTTTTAAAGACAAAAACATTATTACGTACATATGTGTACGTATAACTGTATGATTACGTACCTTCACGAATAAGATCTGCAACATTCAGAGAATTATTTTCTGTGACCAGACTTCCATCGATGTCGGCGTACGTTGTTTCGCTCGTCGGGTCGTATGATGTTAGCAGGTCTTGAAGTTCTCCATCTTCATCAACATCTTGTGGATTTGCGGCTTCATCGCTGGAATTTACGAATCCCGACTTTATGAAGCAATGTAACACAGTTTCTTTGCTTATTTTTTTCACGGAGGACGTTATCCAGTGAATCGCATCCAGGATGTTAGTTTTCTTTGCAAGATCACTTGACGATGTCGCATTTTCCATGTTGGCCAACAGGTGCTTCAAAACACACTTTCTATAGTGAGTTTTGAAGTTCTTTATAATCCCTTGGTCCAAAGGTTGGCATGTAGCAGTTGTATTCGGTGGGAGGAATACAATTTCCACATTGCTGAAATTTGTATTGGGATGGGAGGCTGCGTTATCCATAAATAAAATAATTTTTTGATTTTGTAGAATCATTTTGTTGTTCAATTTTGTCAACCAAATGTTCATAACATCTCTGGTCATCTACGCCTTAGAATTAGAATGCCAATCCACATGCAACAAATTGATATCGATACCTTTGAAACACCGAGGATTTTTTGCCTTTCCTATGACCAGAGGGTTTTCAAATTCACCAAGCATATTTGTGCATAAGAGCAAAGTTAAACGCTCCTTTGAAACTTTTCCTCCTTGACAACGCTCATTTTTCAACTGCATGGTTTTATCCGGAAGTGCTCTAAAAAATTATGCGGTCTCATTGCAGTTATAAATGTTTTTGGGTTTAAAACCAACGCAATATTGTTGAAGCTTGCCTGTCCAATTTTGTACTTTCTTCTGTGTCTACTGAGGCCCCTTCTCCACTAATGGTTTTATAAGATATCTTATGCCGAGGTTTGAATTTGTCGAGCCATCCTACAGAAGCTTTAAAATCCATTAGACCTAAATTTTTTGCAACTTCTAAGACCTTTTCTCGAATGATCGGACCGGAAAGTGGAATGTTTGCAGCCCGAGCACGGCAAAACCATTTGAAAACTGCATCGTCAATGCTCAAACTGGCCGTTTTTGGAAATGATCTACGGGATTCGTCTTTTCCGTGTTTGCTGAATCCTTTTAATTTTTTATAATCTCACTCGCCTGAGTCTTTCCTATTTTGAATTTTGTAGCGCAGCATCGCACACTTAGTTTTTCACGTTCACTGGCTTTAATTATTTTCACTTTTTTTTAAAGTGTCAAACACACATGGGGAGGCATATTAGAGCTGTGTTTATCGCTCGAAAATCGGAAACAAACTGAAGAGGTAAGCATGTTTGTACAGTATGGCGCAATTGAAATCTAGGAATTTGAGACAAAGGATGTCAGTGGAAGGCAAACCAAACAGAGGGGAGAAGGCTTTTCTCAGAAAACATTCCTTTCCGGGAGGCTGCTGTCCACTTTTGGGAGATTTTTAGGGTCAGAATATACACGAAAGAGCTGTCCGCGTCCGTTATAGGGAGGTGTCCGCTTTATAGAAGAATTTAATATGAAGAAATGAATGGGACTATGCCGGGGAATCAGAATTTGTCCGCTTAAGAGAGTTGTCAGCTTTTGAGAAGTGTCCATTAAGGGAAGTTTCACTATATAAGAATAGCTTCAATACACACAGCAGGTATTGTTCTGCCAAAACAGACACCACAAATGTTTTGCTCGAATGAAGAATATGTTGAGCATGTATCAAATATTATTATTATGTATTCTTGTTATGTCATGTCTATAAATAGGGGTATAAAGTGTATAAATTATTTCTGTGTTATTCATTTATCTTAACCCATGCTAATATTAGGTTCCCTCAGAATCACTAGGAAAAAAATTCTACAATATGACAATTACAGTATACTATTTACCAGCTAAGTTAATTTGAAGACGTGTTACGCGACCTGTAAAAGTTGAGGTCCTTTGCTACCACTAAACATCATATATTTAAACCAGTGGTCACGCAAAAGACTACGACACTGCGACATATTGATGATTAGATATAAAAATGCAAAGGAAAATAGTTATAAACTCCTACTATCCGATGCATATTGTGCGAGCAATAAACACTGTACATTACATTAGAATAAAAAAAAATCACTTTCCTTTACGAGAGTAATTCAGTTATACAGTACAAACTATCAAATTGATCATGTTTTAAATACTATATTTATATAAACTTATTTTGAATATGTATCCTTTATATATTAGCAGAAGCGTAAGTACATACGAAACAACACACATTTAAACCATTTGTTGCGCAAGAGAAATAAGACACTGCTATGCACTGTGACAAACATAAAAAAAACGAATTATAAAAGTAAATAGTTATTAACATTTACCAATAAATACATGTGTGAGCATCGTGCACTGTAAATTATGTTAGGCCAAGAAATTTCTGCTGTGAAGTGCGGGAACGATAAGATCACTGCCATAAACTGATATAAAAATAACATTAAAAGGAAGAGAGTTATAAGCACTTACCAACCATCCCAATCACATATTACACATACATGTTCTATAATGAGAGCAATTCAGTTTACAGTGCAAGTTAACAATTTATTTAGTTTGATTACATCAAGTATAGCTATTTAAAATATTGCTTCGAATAAACTGGTGTTGGTAGAGGATATCGCTTTCACCTACCCTATTCACTTTTAGGTCAGTAAAAGAAGTTTGTACCATTACACATCACTCAGAACTTCATTCTCTCGTCGTTGAGAAGACATTGCGAAAACGATAGGATGTTGTTACAGTGGTCAGATAATTTGATCAGATTTCACGACAAACAAAAAGATTAAACCACTTGCAGCACTCGGATACCGAGATTTCGCACCTGCCTAAGGAATTCCTTCTCACATATGTACAACACAAAATAAAATCAGTCTACAAACACCTACCTGTTTATCTGCAACAGGACAAAGAGATTCTTAGCGGTCTCCCATGCCTAGGATTTTTCAAGGTAGCGTGCTGATGCAAACAGATAAAAAAAATGTAAGTGACACATAGTTATAACACTTGCCAACCATCGCAATTACATATTACATAATCGTCGGAGCTGCATGCTGTGTGTTAAACGGTGCTATACAATACCAGACCGTCCTGGTCAGTACAATAGAATAGCAAACAACTTCCTTACAAACCGGCTGAAACGAAACCATCGCATTCAGAGTACAACACTAGCAGCGGAACGCGTCCGGCCCGACCGTCGTTGTACAATCAACTAACAGGCAGCTCAGATGGTCGGCCGGCGACGTGAGCACCTTGCAGGTCTCACCAAGTGGTATGGATGACACAGAACATTAGCTGAGAGAGAGTTGCGTCAGGCTTCAGGGTCAAACACATACACTTTCCTTTACGAGAGGAATTCGGTTATACATTACAAGGTATTAATTTATCCAGTTTTAAATACTAAATATAAGCATGTACTTATTTAAATACATAGCATTTATAGTGTTAGAACTATAAGCACATACGAAACAACATACATTAAAACCATTAGTCATACAAGAGATGACACTCCTGCATGCTGTTTATAGGAAATAACTCATGTACCCTGATGCCACTGGAGACAGTTCATCATCCTTGAAAATAAGGTATCGCAGATTCAAACCCCATAGAGAGTCCGACCATTTCACAAGTAAAAATACATGAAATGCAATTTAAAAAAAAAACGTTATTTATTATATATATACATATTTAAGTACCGAGCTCATCGTGCAAAAATCGCAAACAAAATATTTTCGTACATGACCATACTCAAAGTATGTTCATCTCAAATACTTGCAGCCTGTCGGACATTTATAAGTAGATAACAAGCAGTTCATGCTGTGACAACCCGAGATGGACAACACGAATCATCACGTCATAAGAATCATATAAAAGCATATCGTTGCATCCACATACATCTACCACGATCACGTACATTGTTACAATATAAAGATGGAATCATTGGTTTAAGGCTTACCATCTGTGACTGCATCGTCAACAGCAAATGACTCTTAAGATTTGCTCCTTACATCGCGACAACATGAAAGTAGTAATTGCATATTCGCCCGCAAAGATAGTATGAATAGACATAGCCAGAAGTGTAAATATATTGTTTGTTGTTCATCGGGAAGTGAGTTGGAAGTATTGTAGCAAGACATTCATTGGAACCTGTCAGTCATTTATAAACAAATAGCAGTATAAACATTTCTTAGTAGCTTAAAAAAATAAATAATAAATATTTTTTTTTTACATTTATTTATATTTATAACCAAATCATACACATACAAAATATGTTATTCTTAGCTTCGAGTTCCTCAATAATATAATGTATCTCTTAGTCGACAAAAATATGTCCACATCTCTGCAATGTAACCTACATTCGTAGTCTATCAACCAGGTCATTGGGGTCTTCAGAAAATAGATAGTTTGACTTCACGTCACTCTTCGCAGATGGTTCACGATACACGTCCGCATCTATGTTCTTCCGCGATGAGTAGTTTGCAAGATACTTCTGGGCCAGAGTACTTGGTTCGAATCTGTGTTTCTTCCATCTCAACTTCAAGTAGCTCTTATCTTCAACAACATGTTTATGCTTTTGCTTTGTAGATGTCGAAACTTCTTCATCATCACTAGAATATAAACGAACCAACCTCAAAAAAAAAATTCTACACTATGACAATTGCAGTACACTATTTACCAGTGAAGTTAATGTGATGTCACATTATACGACTTGTAAAGGTTGTGGTCCTTTGCTTGTCACTAAACACAATGTATTTAAACCAGTGGTCATACAAGAGACTACGTCACTGCTACATAACGATGATTAGATATGAAAAAATGCAAAGGTAAATAGTTACAAACTCCTACNTTATAAGTGTACATAGGACATAAGTTACCCTGCGATCATTTTCCTTGTCGGGGCTGATGTCTATGCTATGAATTTTAGTGACTGTACCTTAAACAGTTCGGAAATTATAGGTAACTATTCTTATAAGTACGCAATGAGAGCCTCGCGTAGCCAATCAGAGACGAGAGCCTCGAGTAGTCAATGGAATGCAATGGAGNTTATAAGTACGCAATGAGAGCCTCGCGTAGCCAATCAGAGACGAGAGCCTCGAGTAGTCAATGGAATGCAATGGAGTAGTCATTCCCCAAAAAGGAGTCTTGTAGCCAGTCACATTGTGGAGTCATCGATGGACATTGAACAAAAACATTTTTTGAGGTAAATTTTGCCGTAACTAGCTGCCAAAATGGCCGCCACCGGAGGGTAAAAAATTACGTCATCCAAAATGGCCGTGGCTTGTCCCCGCTAGGACGCCAGGTGGTCCGAAACCTACATTTTCTAACTACTCACGGAGCGTTTGACTGCAACTCGCCACCTGGAATACCACATTCCCTACTAAGACTCCTGCCGACGTAATCATTTTTCTATAATTTACTTAACTGCGTTCGGTGATTGTGACGCATCTCCGTTACACGCTAAACGATGAAGTACTCGCAGCAATTCGCAAAGGCCATGGTCGAGTTGGCTGATGAGTTTGAGCGTTATTGACGAGCTGACTTGATAACCGTCCCGATTACAAACTACCGATCAGAATGGGGAACGCTGGCAGCATCCGCTGCCCGACTTAATTGCCCGCGTTCTTTTTTTTATATTTTTAATTCACGCCCGAACTGAAAACAAAGGTTGGCCTTGCTCGTCTTTTATCATGGCTTTCGAGCATCTCCCCAATTATAAACGCTCATAATCAGAACCCCTCTCGTCAACTCGTAGTGCGTCAATTAATGCAGGAACGATGGCCTCGTTTTACTCCCCTTTATGTCTGTACTGGGTCTCTGCCAGTCACCGACCTTTTTTACCTTCTTCGCCTCTCATCACGACGAAACAGGATCAACCCAGGTTTCCGCGGGTGGGGAACGTGGCGGACTTTACCGTCGGCTCTTCTCGAATTTCTCCAGTATCCATTGCTATTGGATTCCGTCACTGTTCCATCCACACCTCAATTCTGCCCCATTGGCTATAAAGACGTCAGCAATCAAGCGCCGTCCACATATCGGTAGCTCACTCTTACCGTCTTAACGCTTTTGGTCTGGGGGGCCGCGGTGGTGAAGTGGTCAGACTACTCACCTCCCACCTAGGAGAACCGGGCCCGATTCCGGGCGGTATCGCTCCCGGATTTTGGCATGTCTCCGCTCCACTTTCGGTCCGGGACTACGCAGAGTTATCACCGCGCTGCTGTAAGGCTCGGCTTCACATATTATGCAGAATTCGTTGTTTCGGTGGCATTATTTCAATTTCAGAGGTATAATTGGAAATGTTTGACTATCGAAAATTTATAATTTACTAGTTGTTTAATATTGTAGTATCTTATTTTCACAGTTTGTTATTTCCTGCTTGCAAAAAAGGCAGAAAATTGATACGTTCCTGACTTTTTGCAATTATAGGATATTCACAGTAGTCAGCACTTTTCCTTTCAGTCATTTTTTATCCTTTGACCACCTTTTTAAATAAATATTACCATGTAATAAACACAGCTTGTATATTCCACCACACTTGGAAGTTAACATCCAAGGCTAGCATTAAATATATTTATTGGCTTTTATTCCAAATAAGAAAGTTTCTAAAAGTGCTCACTTTACCGTGAGTAGCCTATNCATTAAATATATTTATTGGCTTTTATTCCAAATAAGAAAGTTTCTAAAAGTGCTCACTTTACCGTGAGTAGCCTAACAGACAAAACGCAATGAAAATAAAGCACAGGAATATTGAACAACTGGTAAAATGTAAATTTTCTATAATCACANTAACAGACAAAACGCAATGAAAATAAAGCACAGGAATATTGAACAACTGGTAAAATGTAAATTTTCTATAATCACACATTGTCAGTAATGACTGAGATTATGAAATAATGACGCGAAAACGAAGAATTTGTGAGAAAAGAGTGAAGCCGAGCCTGAAATGTTGGCGCTTGCGCACAGCACGCACGTCGCCGCAGCAGACCGCGACATGCTGCCTGCCGCGCGACGAGAACACCTGTAATCGAATTGGAAAGTAGACAGACAGTGCTGCCACGGTGCGGTGCGCTTCGAAATGTTTGACGTTGAGGAGTTTATTCCGTGTGTGCAAGGTTGCTCAGCTGTTTGGAAGGATTCTGATGAAGACAGCATGGACATCAATTTGCAAAGCAAGACAGTGAGATGTTTGTTCTATCTCAGTCTTCTTAACGAGGTAAGGGAATACCCATGCACAGTATCTTAAATTAAAGTGGTTGTCCGCTCTCACTGGCAAATGTAAACGCGTGACTGTATTTACTGTTAATATTTGAATGAGTCACTATTGTTTTATCGGTGGCTCTTTAAGTAGACCAGCACTGTCAAGTACGCAGATGTATTGCTATCTTGATAACGTCACTGCTCTATAGCGAAAACATAAGTCCTGACACTCGACACACATTTGGGAGAAATGTCACAATGAATGCGAGCGTGTGTGCGTGGACAGGGATCGGGATGTGCGACGAAAGCGCAATGTGTGTGGTCCCAGACTCGTGGTGGTCGCCTAGCGAGGGGTACGTTTGTGTGAGCGAGGCGAAAATCGACGAAGCGCGACGGGCGACGCCTACTTGCGTATGTAAAGCGGTTATCGCCTGTACGAGCAAGGAGCTTGACTGGCGCGCAGTATTTTCGTCGGCGACTCGCCTGAACGTGACTATAGGACGCGACTTGTAGCAAAGTTCAAGCATGCCTCTATCGTAGTTTCGTTCCATCCGGTTCGTATATTTTGAGATATAGTAGTCCGATAAAACCGTGTGGAAATAATGTTCCAAATGTGCGTATTGTCTTGAAAGTGCCTTTCCGTAATCGTCTGGAGTGTACTTTCTTTTCGTAGGTAAACCTATTGGGAGCACGTTTAATAGCTTCGTCAAAAAACGCATATTTCAAACACGCTGCAACGCCATTTCAAGCGCCAGGCGGGCTGACGTTTTAAGCCGTGTTCGAAACAGCCAGAACATCCACACTCGCTGACTTGCACTTGGAAGTAACACCAGAGTGCTGTTCCATATGGCAGAGAAGCTTATTTTCGCTATATCAAAAANCGCTGACTTGCACTTGGAAGTAACACCAGAGTGCTGTTCCATATGGCAGAGAAGCTTATTTTCGCTATATCAAAAAAGAATAAGAGAAAATATGAAATCACAGAAAGAAAATTAATTTTTTTTTAAATCAAACAAAAAATAATAATTTGGAACATAAGTAACCGAAAAATGATTTTTTCGTTTTATAAATTAAAAAATGCAAAACTATAAATCGAAATGACAAGAGTGTAAAGTGTTGTGCAAATTTTTAAATTAAAAATATATGAATTAATTTTAATATCCAGACATCTTTTGAACAAAATGATAACATAGACAGATGACACCCTAAGATAAGTTTAGACGCAGCGCCACATAACTTAGTTGGCCGAGTTCGGTGAAAACCGNTAAGATAAGTTTAGACGCAGCGCCACATAACTTAGTTGGCCGAGTTCGGTGAAAACCGTGACAGGAAGCGGCTGCCATCTAGTTCCAGATGTTAGAACTCTTATTACGTTAAACATGCTTTTCAAAAACTGCTTTCTTTGATCTGTTTCTATTGCTCAGGAAGCAGAGAGCCTGACTTGTAAACTGAGGGACTGGGGTTCGCAACCCAGTTGATCCAGGGGTAGATTTTCATTTCGAATGGAGGCCCATATTTAAATTGAAAATTTTCTAACAAGTCAGGCTAAAGAGCTTATCTAGGTTGGGAGGAAACAAAAAGTCAATGCGTGGTTTTAATGTAATTGTGTCTCTTTCTTTCTTTATTTCTTCCTTCCTTCTAGCATTCCTTACATGAAGATCACGTAGGGTTTTTTTTTCTAGGAGCTGATTGAGTTATGCTACTTCTAACCTTAAACTTTAAATTATTTTCTATATAAATAAAAATAGTTTCTTCAGTGGTATTAGAAATGTATCATATAAAAAAATATTTTAATCTTATAAATCCTGCGTTTAAAAATAGAAACGGAATTTGATTGTGCGCTTTGTGTAGAACAGAGATTTTAAAATAATTTTACCTAAACGGTTAGTTTCGAAAATGTGTAATAAATTATTAAACTAACTTAATAAAAACTATATGTGTGTTTTGGTTACAAAGGTTTACTATAGCTAAATTTAAATATAATAAAAATAATTTTGCCTGTTTTTAGGTTTCTTAATCAATCTTTCTTCATATTTTTTAAATATTTCTTCTGGTCCATTTTTCAACGTCTATCCTTGGTTTTTAATTATCTATCTCACAATTTTTTTTATCCTACTTCCTTGGTTTGTCTATTGTTAATTTAATTGGCTAATAGGTCTGAATGTATAGGTTCGGCCAGACTTTGGAGGACAGTTAAGTTTGCGCGAAAGCTGGAATTTTGTGTAAAACTAACGAGTCTGCGAAAGTGACTCAGGACCGGTACGTTCGTATCTACTCCGCTTATTGTCAGAAATGTTTAAGGAGAATTGTTACCCACTGTCTTGGATTCGGAATTTTTTGCTACGGCGTTAAGCATAGACATTGCTTTAAGTTATGAATCAACAGGGCGTAGAGAAATTCTCAGTACAATTTTTAAAGTCAGTATTGTGTTTCTACTTTCCTGTTCGTGTAGTCGTCCTCACAAAGTGCTCAGACGATCAGTTACTATTTGTAGTTAATTATGTAAAAAAATGTATATAAAGTAAGAAAAACTGTTACGTTTTAATGTACAAGGAGCTTTTAATTATGATTTGTCCTCCTAAAAGTTTCTTTACATTTATAATTCAGAAATTACATGATAAAATAAAGATAAATATAGTGTGTATTGTGCCCCCTTGAGGGGCCCCACCTACCTGCCGATTACTTTTACGAAACTATTAAAAGTACGCCAAGTGTGCCGATCTAAGAAAAGAACGCACATACTAAACGAAGCCTGTCGAGTGCTTTCAAGATATCACGCACATTAGGAACGGCATTTCGGAGGCGTCCAATACACCTACAAAAATACTTTTCAAAGCGCTGTACTTCAAAATGTCCGGATCATATGCATACAGAATTACTCAAGGTACTGCATTGTGTGTACTTTCGCCTCTTGTAAAAATTGACATTTACATTAACCTAATGAGTTGAATACACATTTCGGTCGAATGACGCTGTGAAACTGTTAAAATGCAAGGTATAGCTGTTACTCTAGGTATTAATTAATTAGCTGTTAATAAAACTAAAAGAAAAATAATAAAATTTTAGTTTCCACCATTCCAGCATCAAATAATTATTTTTCAATTTCCTGTCCTGATTCATTGCCAACACTTCTGGGAAATAGGTCAAGCAATATTTATTCAATGGTGTTCAATTCACCGTGGAATACACGTGGGTTTAGCCCAGGATTACGCCTACTTCAAGTACTATTATTGATGGAAAAACATGCAACCAAGTACGGTTACTGACTCGTCTCAAGGTCACCAGACACGACTATCATCGCCCCAATTCCAGAAATGTTCAGGACGGTCCATTTGACAAATCCTCAAGAGCTTTTGCTTTAGTCACAAAATGCATAGTTCATTCCATATTTGGTTCTAATCAAACCCACTATTAAGAGAACACGCTGTACGAGTCGTTTCGAGTGGAATATCAAAAAACAAGTAGTAAAAACCTATCTCGTATTTTAAAACCTTTCAGCAGTGTTTNAATAAAAATAGTTTCTTCAGTGGTATTAGAAATGTATCATATAAAAAAATATTTTAATCTTATAAATCCTGCGTTAAAAAATAGAAACGGAATTTGATTGTGCGCTTTGTGTAGAACAGAGATTTTAAAATAATTTTACCTAAACGGTTAGTTTCGAAAATGTGTAATAAATTATTAAACTAACATAATAAAAATAATTTTGCCTGTTTTTAGGTTTCTTAATCAATCTTTCTTCATATTTTTTAAATATTTCTTCTGGTCCATTTTTCAACGTCTATCCTTGGTTTTTAATTATCTATCTCACAATTTTTTTTATCCTACTTCCTTGGTTTGTCTATTGTTAATTTAATTGGCTAATAGGTCTGAATGTATAGGTTCGGCCAGACTTTGGAGGACAGTTAAGTTTGCGCGAAAGCTGGAATTTTGTGTAAAACTAACGAGTCTGCGAAAGTGGCTCAGGACCGGTATGTTCGTATCTACTCCGCTTACTGTCAGAAATGTTTAAGGAGAATTGTTACCCACTGTCTTGGATTCGGAATTTTTTGCTACGGCGTTAAGCATAGACATTGCTTTAAGTTATGAATCAACAGGGCGTAGAGAAATTCTCAGTACAATTTTTAAAGTCAGTATTGTGTTTCTACTTTTCTGTTCGTGTAGTCGTCCTCACAAAGGGCTCAGACGATCAGTTACTATTTGTAGTTAATGATGTAAAAAAATTTATATAAAGTAAGAAAAACTGTTACGTTTTAATGTACAAGGAGCTTTATGGTTTGTCCTCCTAAAAGTTTCTTTACATTTATAATTCAGAAATTACGTGATAAAATAAAGATAAATATAGTGTGTATTGTGCCCCCTTGAGGGGCCCCACCTACCTGCCGATTACTTTTACGAAACTATTAAAAGTACGCCAAGTGTGCTGATCTAAGAAAAGAACGCACATACTAAACGAAGCCTGTCGAGTGCTTTCAAGATATCCCGCACATTAGGAACGGCATTTCGGAGGCGTCCAATACACCTACAAAAATACTTTTCAAAGCGCTGTACTTCAAAATGTCCGGATCATATGCATACAGAATTACTCAAGGTACTGCATTGTGTGTACTTTCGCCTCTTGTAAAAATTGACATTTACATTAACCTAATGAGTTGAATACACATTTCGGTCGAATGACGCTGTGAAACTGTTAAAATGCAAGGTATAGCTGTTACTCTAGGTATTAATTAATTAGCTGTTAATAAAACTAAAAGAAAAATAATAAAATTTTAGTTTCCACCATTCCAGCATCAAATATTTATTTTTCAATTTCTTGTCCTGATTCATTGCTAACACTTCTGGGAAATAGGTCAAGCAATATTTATTCAATGGTGTTCAATTCACCGTGGAATACACGTGGGTTTAGCCCAGGATTACGCCTACTTCAAGTACTATTATTGATGGAAAAACATGCAACCAAGTACGGTTACTGACTCGTCTCAAGGTCACCAGACACNATCAAGGTCACCAGCCACGACTATCATCGCCCCAATTCCAGAAATGTTCAGGACGGTCCATTTGACAAATCCTCAAGAGCTTTTGCTTTAGTCACAAAATGCATAGTTCATTCCATATTTGGTTCTAATCAAACCCACTATTAAGAGAACACGCTGTATGAGTCGTTTCGAGTGGAATATCAAAAAACAAGTAGTAAAAACCTATCTCGTATTTTAAAACCTTTCAGCAGTGTTTNGAGTCGTTTCGAGTGGAATATCAAAAAACAAGTAGTAAAAACCTATCTCGTATTTTAAAACCTTTCAGCAGTGTTTAATTGACTCAACTATGGCTGCGAAGTTTGGTTTAACACACTACAGTTTTTAATAGCCATGCAGTGCCTACTATGCACTATCGTTGATGTGTGGTGTAACAGATGACATAAATAGTTAGTCCCAACTTATGATTGAAGTCTGTATGTAAACGTTGCGCTATAGAGATACGCGCCCAAGTCGTGTAAAATAGTTTAGGAAGAGAGGAGACGGGAAAGCAGTAACTTACGAATTCACTGTAGCGCAATGAAGATGTGATAACTTCCGTGTGATGATGGCTACGATTACGGCTCCCAGTAAGGTTGGCCACGATGGTGGGTGGAAACCCTCGAGTTGATTTTCGTATACATTTCTGTGTTCACATAAGGATAAGGCGGCGAGGGGGGTAGGGCTATGTCGACCTCACCTGTCACGCGCCGCACGGCACGACACAACAGGATAGCTCTTCACGTGTGGGCAAAACTAGCACGAGGTCTCGTGTGGGCAGGATTCTTGTCCAGCGTGGTGGTGTTTACTAATGACGCAGATCCGCATACTTCAAGCAGTGCACGCCTCACAGTTCACGGACCGCTGCGTTTAAGCCATCAATCTTAAGTTTATTGTACGTTACGTTCACTTAGTTGCAGTGATCAACCATACATTCGGATTTTGAGGTCACGCGAGAAATGTGAGCAGGTAATGACGACTGCTGCCCGAGGTATGTGGAAACTAAGTTCGCGTTCTATTATCGCGGATAAAATGTTGATTTTGCCATTTCGGACAGTGACCATGGGTAAAATGAAAGGGGTGAATAAAAAAGAAAATTATCTTTTGAAATCAGAACTCCGTAGTTTTCTGCAGGGGTGAAGTACGTATCCACACTGAATTTTCCAGTAGTGTTGGCAAGTCAGGTTCCAAAATGCAATAAACTTAAATGGCCCTGCGGGCAACTAGCCATGCTCAAGGGTGGTCTCACATTGCATATACTGTATATGAGTCTACAATTAAGTTATCTGGTAAATACAATATACGATACACTACAAACAATAATTTCAGTTTCCTTTTACTGTCCAATTTTAAAATTATTTTTGTGAACCACACAGCATAAAGGCGTTATTTTTTTCGTTTGTCTGTGCGTATGTCTAACGGGAGAATGAATCGAACGACTATTCCACAGAAGGTCTGAACGGATTGCAAGATGGGAGCACTAGGATAACGTGAATAAGGTAAGCCGTTGCATTCGGAGATCAAGTAAGACACCATGACGTCATCCTGAAATACACACACACAACCTCTGTGTGAGAGAGAGAGAGAGAGAGAGAGAGAGAAATAGAGCGAGAGAAAGAAAGAAAGAAATACGGACAATCAGGACATACAAGGGAACAGTTGTTGCTGTTGGCGCTACAAATCAAGGGGCGCTGCCATGGCGCACGCTACTCGTTATAAAATAAGATATCTCCGTGCTAAAACTACTGAAAAGTAACGTGTTGCAAGAAGATCCTTCCAGCCTCTGGCTTCATGACAACTTACGACGCAAAAGAGTGTATGTCACATTCGCGGGCTTCCTGCGCTCTCTCTTTCTTTCTTTCTCTCTCTCTCTTCTCTCTCTCATTGTTTTCCAGCGTACTCTATTCTGTAATCACTTCGTCTTCAGCAGATGTCTTCGGCGCGGGAGCGGACTCTACAGCTTGACTTCCTTCCAGAAATGTAATTTTCAATGACGCCGTTACAACAGTAATCTTTTTCTCTCTTCCTTAGGCAGCTTTATCTTCCCTTCAAGTTTATATGTTCTACAGGTATGCCAGTGAAGCTGGCCCTAGACAAGGGGGGAAGAGGGGCCAGGTCGAGCTTAGCCCGATCTTGGTTAATTTTTGCCCGACTCTATCGCTAAAGAACTTGCTGTTGTGAAAAACTTTCTTGCTAACCATGCCGAGGAAGGGGAGAACAATTTCTATGTTTTAAACAAATATATCCTGCAACATACGAACTCTTGGCTGTTGTCAACACGTTTGGTTGCAGCACTGTTACCTGTGAATAAACTTTCTCTACTATGACGGATATCAATCTTTCACGTTCTCTGTATGGTGTAGCAGGGGCCTATTACATTATAAAGTGCACATGTTTCAACTAAAATGAATTTGTAATGTAAAAATGTACTTCTTTTAAAATCCTTTCTTTCTTTGTTAAGCTTGTGTGTACACACAATATTTTGGTCCACCGACGTCAGAAAAATAATTGCAATAATCATAAATAAAATTAGAAATAACTACGTAACTAAGTACGCTCTTTCTCTCTTATTATTTAAGTAGCTTAAAATTTGAATTAAAAGTGACCTCTTTGGAACACTGCGCACCTAGCTGCGGAAATTTTCCCTATGCCAAACTCTCCGATAAGAAAACTCGTTTTGTTCCTAACCTGAGTAGAAGTAACCTTACTCTCGGTAAGCAAGGGTACGTATTCTAATACACCTCCCACAACTTGCAGTGGAACGCTCCATGTACGGACATGCGCGCCGGGCTGTTGTTTCTGTATCCCGTCGGCCGGGAGACGATGAACTTCTAGGAAATAATTGGCTGTCCGACTGCCCTTTCTAATTGGCCTACAGCGCGGCTCTAGAGCACCCACCCTGTGTCTAGACGAGTGTGTGTGAAGTGACGAGGCCGTCCTTACTGCGCATGCGTCGTGGGCGGTCATCAGTACTGCCCATGCGCGTTTTCACTCATACACTAAAGATGAGGTAGACCGATCTCGCTGGCTGCGCACAACCAATCTCCGTGCCCCAACATTGAACTGCTTTTCTGCCAACACGTCTAGCGAAAAAGGCATGGTTTGGATGTTATTTTAGAAAACTGATTTGTAAAGAAATGTTTTGAGACGTTTTATACTCCATCCAAACAATTTGTAATGCAGTTTGATTAAATTCAAATTGGTAAAAGTATTTTATTCATATAATAGTGCTTGTCATTTAAAAATTAAGATATAAACAAACACTTGATCACTGTTGACCATGTGACCGACAGTTGTGTTCTTTTGGGGTAGGTCAATGTTGGGTACATGCGTAGAAGACGAATAGGCGGTTTAACTTTAGTTTTCATACGTCATTTTTCAGCACAGTATCCCAACCTAACAGGACCGTCTAAACTAACCTAGGATAGTGAAAGAAAGGGCATTTTTACAGTTTAAGCTAACGTAAATAATACTAGTTAATCAATGCTGTCCACGATAAAGTAAGTACTTTTGAAATCAACCTTTGAAAAAAGTCACTGCCCCTTTGTGCATGTATTGTAACGGGCACACTGACTGGCATGCGCCCAGTAAAGTAGTTATTCGTCAAAATATTGAATTAAAGAATATTAGGTAAATATTTGTGAATTTTAGAAATATTTATTTTGCTTTCTGTTTTTCTTAATGCATATAAGTGCAAGAACAAGTAAACTTGTATATTGTAAAATGTTCACTTTTATAGTAATTCCACAGTTTCCGTGGACCAACGCATGAATAAAGTGACCAGGCCCATGTTAATGGTAATTTAACATATGGTGGAAGAATGCATAATGTGCATGCAAGTATATTTTAAGCAGGGCTTTCAAAAGTCCTCAGTTTACCGTTAACAGCATATAGAGAAATGAGTGTTTTAGCTGTTTAAACTAACGTACGATAGTGAATAAGTGGGGTCTTTTCACGACTGTCCACAGACGACTTATGATTCATTTCAGGGACGAAAAAGTTTGGTTTGTAACAGTTGTTGTACTGCGGTTAAGGTCTCAATTATTTTTACTACGGTTCAATGGCGAAAGCACGTTCGTGCCTGATTACCACACTCATATTCCAAATAGTTTACAACACTTCATCTAATCGGCGAGGAGTTGCAAAAGCACGTATTAGGAATCTGTACGGGCATTTGCCTGAAATGGTGGAAATTCGTGGAGGCATAAAAAAGTTCCTGTTAAGTGAAATACTGATAGTGGGAAAATTTTTTCGGGTGTAACGTAAATATTGAACGTTTGCGAGTGTGTTCGGTGTTGGTGACACGAGAACTGCCAAAGTTGGCAGTCCTGCCGCTCGGTGGTGGTTTTTCCACAGACTGAAGGTAATGCAGACCGATTTCAGTCTTCTGCGCGCGTGTCCAACACTGACCCACCTATCACCATTAAAACTGTCACCATCTCATGGTCAGCAGTGATGAACATGGTAGTTTAGGTCTTAAATTAATAAAACATTTTGACTGACAAGGGTATATTCTTTTACGTTTTCATAGGCCCGACGCTGTGGCTGTTGCCGCTCCAATGGGTTCGTTACCTTTATTTTAGTTTAAACTAAAAAAAACCGCTCATTCGCGTTATCATCATCCTATATTCGCTTGCTCCAATAAGTATTGGCACACACCATGTTGTAATATTGGGGTCAATGTAAGACTATTTAACACGCAAGATATACATGTAGACAGAGATACGGTAGGTACAATTTTACGTACGAGAGTATGCAGGGACACGATAAACGAGCTGAGAAATGAAATTGCCTTATAATAATCGCCAAATAAGTATTGGCACAGTGGAGCCCTCGTACTGTTCGGTCGTGTAAACAGCATGCAACACAAGGTAATGTACTTGCAGTATCTGTGTCGTTACTACGGGTAGTTCCCCAGTCAGTCCGAAGGTAGATGTGGTGGTGCTCAGTAGAAAGGAGAACATTCATCCCCCGTTCGAGAGAACGTTGTGTTACTGCACTCTCACAAGGCAGAAGTTGGAGAGATCGGTAGAATGCTATCCATCAGCTTCTCCACTGTACGATTGATATATAATACACAAATATAAGGAACAAGGATCTACACGAAACAAACCCAGATCAGTGCGCTCACGAATACTCGTACATCGAGAGAGGTCGTATCATAAGTTTAGTCCAAAATGAATAAGTGCTGCCTCGTTAGCTGCGGACGTCGCAACAACTTCTAACAATACAGTAAGTGCGCAGACAGTACGGAATGTCGTGGAACAGTGTCGATATTCATGGCAGATCTCCCCCGAAAGAAGCCATATATTTCGGAGGTGAATAAAAAAAAAACGCCTTGTGTTTGCCAAGGAATACTGTGGGGAACCACTGGAATTCCGAGACACTGTCATATTCTCAGACGAGTCCAGTTCAACGTGTTTGGTTCTGACGGATGAAAGAAAGAGTGGCGAAAACAGAACACCGAATTACACCAACACCACACACTGCCAACAGTAAAACATGGTGATGGACATGTTATGGTTTTGAGGGTTCATGCCATCCTCAGGAGTTGGAAATCTGGCCTTTATTGAAGGAAATCTGGATCAGTACAAATATAGTGATGTATTGCGGGATGATTTGTCCAACAGTGTACGCAAGCTAGGCCTGGACGAGGTCTTCCGTTTCCTACAGGATAACGACCCCAAACACACTACTTTAAAGACTCGCGAGTGGCTACTATATAATGACCCCAGACGACTTCTTAATCTACTGCAGAGCCCAGCTTTGAATCCTATTGAGGATTTGTGGGATCATCTTGGAAGGGAAAAGGACAAGCGCCGCCCTTCTGACAAAGAAGAGTTTAAGAGGGTTGTCGAGGATGGATGGTCTGAAACTACCCCTGAAACCACGTAACAGTTAGTTCATTCAATGCCGAAACGTTTGGGAGCTGTCATACGTGCTAATGGCTTGCATACACGATACTGAAACTGAAGCACAGAGACCTACAGTGTGGAGTTGTATACTGTGCCAATACTACTATTGCAACGAGAAAGTGGATTGTTTTATGCGACTACTTATTTTTTGTTGTTGCTGTGATTTCAGTATATATTTTTGTAGTACTTACACTATAGTAAGGAACACACACATTTTCTTTATACAAATATTATGGGGCAAACACTGGATGTGCCAATACTTTTGGAGCAAGTGTAAGTTTTTGTGCACCTGTTTGGTTGAGAGGTTCCTTGGAAAAATATGGTGCTAAATACTTAATTTTACATTACAAATTAATTTTTATAATCCTTTTTGTTACGAACTTACGATGAGAAACAGATTTTATAAGTTCATACACAAACTAGTTATTACATTACGTATTTTAAAATATACCCAATTAATTTTTTAATTTCGGGTTGATGATTAATTTCTTAAATGTTGATTATATTCAGATTTGATACCGTAGTGCCAATTTTTTTATTAATTAATTTTAAACTATAAACTATGATTTTAATATTCATAATTCAACCGTAGGAAATCTTTCAAACCAAGCACAAATATTTTTAATTATATCAACATTATTTTTTCATTCGTCTGTAAAACAAATTGTTTCAAAATCTTCCAGTTTAAAACGATTGACTGAAGGAACGTTGGAAAACGCAAAACTCTACAGCCACTGCGTGATTCACCTGTGCCATCTGCAGGAATGTTGGAAGAACGAGGAAAACTTGGAGAACACCTAGGGATTTTTTGTTTCCTCCCAACCTTGATTACTACCTCTTTTATAGTGACTTTGTGGCAAATCTTCAGTTCAAATGTGGCCACCATTTGAACTGAATATCTACCCTGGAAGAACCAGGTCGTGAACACCAGTCAAGTTTACAATGCTATGGAAGCAGAGCAGAGGAATAAGAGACGAAAAAATAAAATAAAAAATTATTATTCTGGTCACGGCTTTGCTTCTTTCGGCCAAGTTCAGGCGAGCTCCTGAGACACCGATAGATCAAACACTCGCGGTTGAGAGTGTGAAAAACATAGTTTCGGAGCGTTTTAACGATGAAGGAAGCACGAAGCAATAACCTGGGTCCGATTCTCTTGCAGGACACATTGAACATTATATCAAAAGGTGACATTCTGTGCCATTCTACTTGACTTTTAAAAATCGTGATTAACATTTTTTGCTATATAAATAATACATCAAAAGGTCTCCATCAGAAAATGAAAAACACCCCATTTAAAACGAGTTGAAATTTTTGCGAGCTTGTAGAAGGTGTAGCAGACCAACGTCATATTAAAAATGGAAATAAAGTTCTAATAAATGTTCATGTGAGATTCGCAAAAATGAAATCTACAAAAAGAATGGTAGTAAATATGCTACAACTCAAAACCATGGAGAAAGTTTACTACGGAAGCAAATAATAGATTGAATAAACTTTAGAATAAACTATCCAAATAAAAAATTGGATGTACGCACTAAATATATTTAAAAAAATTTAAATATAGTTATAAAAATATACTTTAATATTCCGATTTATTATTTTGTAAATATTCAAATCTTAATCAGATTATTCAGATAATATGTACTGTCAGATTCAATCAAAACGATTAGCTAAATTGCCGTTATTTATTCATCGTTAAGAATTAACGAATTTAATTTAAATTTTTTTAGATTTCATAAAATTTTTAGTGGGCAGTTTACGAGGAAATTCGAATCAACAAAAAGAAGGTTCTGGTTGGTCATTATTAAGTGACCATAAAATAATTTTAAAATTAAACAAAATAGTTTATTAAATGCTGTATCATACATTGAATTACGAGCAAAAATTAAAAATAATCAAGTTTTTATCAATTTTGAAAACAAAAAGTGTTGTTTAAATTATTCTATAGATGTGATTTATTTTTATTGTGAATATCAATAGCACATCATCCACAAAGAACCAAACAGTTTAAATGTATGTGATAAGATATTTTCAGGATTCTGATTTACAATTTGAAAAAAATCAAATTAGGAAATATAAAAATTATTTATCAACAATTTTTATAAACGTCTATACAATTGATAATGAAAATGAAAAAATACTACAAATGCTCGGAATTTATGACGAATTAGAAGTTAATTTGCTAAATTATAAAAAAACTTGAATCATCATATCTTAATAACACATTTAAGTAGATCAGTAAATTATATGAAATGATTCTAAAATTCAACACACTTTGATTAAATCCATACTTCTAAACCTGATCCAAATAAATCTTCAACTAAAATTCTATTACACACCATGTGTATTCACAATTTATTTAATAAACAGAGCTGAAAATAAATTTTATTAACTAAATTGTTTTAGAACCAAAACTGAAGAAGTCTTAAGGATAATTTAAAATAAGAAACCATTGCAAAGAAAACTGCGCAGAAATATAATTTACATGATGGAACTGAAGATCAAGAAGAAATAATTTATAATGGCGCAGGATTATTGTAAAACCATGAATCAAAAGAAAAAATTATAAATTTTCAAAAGTAATAGATTATTGTAATTTATCTAGAAAATATCAAGGGCAGTTCTTTAAAAACCTAATTTAAATTTGAAACTCCCAAAAAATATTATAGTGTTCAGTTACAAGGTTATACCAATTTTTTTAAATCTAAGACATATCAAATAAATATGGAAAAGTTAATTAAATTGCGAATACCGATAAAAAATACACAATCGTATATCCAAATATGAATTCGAATGTTATAAAAATAATAAACCAAGAAAATGTGCATGCGTGTGTGTATATATCGTAATCTCTTACCTTGTGATTAAACACTAATATTTGTTGGGAGTTTCAAATTGTCTGAATTAATTTAAAAGAACATCATTTAGGAAATTATTCGGATTTATAAGGTATTCAAACTGTTCACTGCTGGCCATTAAAACTGCAACATAGGTGACACGATTGCTTTGGCAGCTCGGTATGACGTTCATAACATGAGGAAATCCGTTGTGGCATGTGGCAGTCCTGTCGTCGCCCGACGATGGACCACACGTTTTCGATGGGCGAGAGTAGGGTTTCTTTCAGAGGCTAGCCGGGATAGGATTTTTTTACCCCCTTCCCCCAAATTTGAAAAATCGCCCCCCCCCCTCTTTTTTCTCGCCCAGAAAAATTACAACAATAATTTAAGTTTAGTATAGATGTGTTGCGTACAATAACAGTACATAGAGCAAACTTTTGTTTTAGAATAGAATATAACAAATTCAGTAAACAATCTAGCCATCATTCTGTTCATAGCGCTAAAGGGCTTTCAACAGTAGCTGTTTATATCGGTACAGTACACTGGTATTTTTAAGTTCATCATAACCGATAGTTATGCATTGTCGTTTGCATTGGATGCCAAACATTAAAAATACTTCAAATCTGCTTGCAAATAATCTTTGTCTGTTATGCACGTATGGCAGTGTGTGTTAACATCTTAATCGTTTCATCGTATCCAGCAGATCAAAGAGTCCCATATTAACATACTTTGGAGTATATAAATTATGTAGATCAAGATCATTTGCAAGCAGATCTGAAGACTTTTAAATATTTCGTCTACAATGTATCACTATTAAACTACATCCTTGTCTTATATAGGTTATAATGAAATGAAAAATACAAGCGTAAAAATACTGACTGTACCAATATTAACAACCACTACCCTTAGTACTGTGAACACTGTAATGACTCAATTGAGGAACAGGCTAGGAAATAGTTAACTGGATCACCGCACGAGAATTTCTATTGAAGGAGAAGAGATTCCAAGAGAAGAACTCATATGTAGAATTCTGGAGCGTTATGCTACTAAAAGTCGAAGGAGAATAAGTCTGCTGACCAAAACAAACAACAGATAATTTCATTCTACAAGTATGTGATTGTATACATTATTTTAAACGTAAAATGTTAAGTCAGCTGAATCCAAGCTAGCGTAAGGACAATATTAAATTACCCCCTGCATCAATTTGCAAAACACTTTCCCCCTCCACACAACCCCCGGAAATTTTTTCCGACAGAAAGGTTGGGCGAGATATTCGGTGAAAGCGCAAGTCAAGGAGGCAATGTGACATGGTGGTTATTCAGGAACCATCATACGATGTGTGCCACATGCGGCCACATATTCAAAAAAGGAAAGGATTTTATAACGTTAAAAAACTATATAGCATAACTAAGTTAAATGGATTTCATTCTAGATGGTTCAGAAAATTGGGATTTTGACTACAAAATTATGAAAAGTAAAGTGTTTCAACAAAGAATTGGATGAATTTCATTTCAAAAGTTTCTAGAGTAACAAACTATTTTCAATTTCGAATATGATATTTACAGATTAGATTCGTACCATTGTTGCCTACCAAAGATTGTGTTTTCGAAGCAATTTTAAATAATGTGAGGAAACATATTGTGAAACTAATTAATTATGTAGTTCTAAATATCACTATATTTATCAAAAACTACATCCACGAATTCTGGATGTGTTAGATTACAATTTCTTCGAAAATAGTTAATACCAAAACCAGTACAGTTCAGACAAAAATGAATTTCCTTACTATAAACAATTACAATTTCGTTGGCAGAAGACTGATTCAGTGAAGTATAATTGTCCATTGCAAGTGCGTAAAGAATGTGTGCGGCGCATTATTGAGACAAAACCGGAAAGTTGCGCGTGGATTTGTTGGTATTTTTCAAGTCAAGTTGTCTGACTGCAAGAGCAGAATCTCTGAGAGGAACCAGTGTCTTCCAAGTCGCTGCCAAATCACGTCTGGGCCAGGGCGACTCGCACTCCACGCTTACACCGCAGAAGGCAGACTGTGCGCTGTCTGAGAGGCTGATTTACACTCGACCCCATGGACGGAATAACGTAGGGGAGACGTGCAGGCAGTGCTGAGCTGCCCGCCGGTTCTTCTTACTTGTGTTGAATGCTAAAAAAAAAAGAAAAAAGTAACCGTGCAATTCTCAGTTTGCCGCGATTTAAATCTGATTGCGTAAGTTTTCCACGTTGGTCCAAACCTGCCAGGAGTCTCTCTGAACAGTGGTCAGGATCCTAGTTTGCAACCAACGTGGTACCACTGAACCAACGCCATATTAAATAACGCATGGCAAACTTCATTGCAGTCAGGTGGTATGCTGACAAAGTAAGTTTGAAAATTAACAAGTTAAAAAAAAAATTACCATAGAATGAGGTGTATCTTTACCATAAAATTTGTTTTAACCATTGTACTGTGAACTACTATTAATGGAAACGCCTAATGATAAAACATTTTGATACTATATTCTAAACATTTACATTGTCCTATTTATCAGTGTGTACTTACATTCTAAACCTGTAAATTGTTGGAGGAATCTTCCCCACTGTAGGCCTATTCAAAATGTCGCCATAATAAAATTAATCTATCAAGGTGTGTGTAAGACACCTCCATCATCGATGAGGCCCTAACTGCCGAGCTGGGCGAGGTAGAAATAAATGAAATATTGTTCGCGCCCATTTCCTCGCCCTCTTGCACAGCACCTGTCAACCCGTGAAGTGAAGAGCAGAAAGCACTGAAGTTTTTTTTTTTTTTACAAAGTTTTGAAGAGCTGTGCTGTTATTTTCATGTTTCTTGGAAACTTGTAATATTTCATGGCACATGTTTGAAGACGTGCAGCTCATTCGACGGGCAATGCAGTCACTAACACAATAAACGAGACACTAATGAAAAACTGACAAATGGAGTTTTATAGGTAACATGTAAAAAAAACAACCATCGAGTACTTTCGATATGCATTTGAAGCTGGAAACTATTAGCCACGTACCTAATTCTGAAAGGCTACCTCGTTGTCAGTGACGAAGGCGCATGTCGAAGAAATAACTCCTGCATGTTCGATCACTTTTATTCTGTACTGACGACTCAAATTAGTTTTTCATTAGTAACTACAATAGTAAAAAAAAAAAATATTTTTTCCTTTAACACTATGACCTTCCGTTTGTATATAAAAAAATTGCAAAGTTCTTATTTTTTTAAACTGATGTTATTTTTATTATATTATAATATATTTGTTTCGCTTCTTCTATGTACATTAAAACTGTGATACTATTTATTTTTGTTTAAACATTTTTTCCCGCCCCTCAAGTACATATTTAAATATTAATTTTAATTTAGCTGACGAAATATATTTGTAGTCTAAGGGAATTAAATCTTATTGCCACATATTACTTCTATTATTTTTCTTATTTTAGCAAAAAGGTTTAATAGAACTAGTGTCTTAATTTTATTGTATTTTCATGCTTTCAGTGTTACTTTTTATTTTATCTTGTGATTTTCTTTTGAATAGCTCAATAGAACTCATAAGTAACGAATTTTACATCGCATTGCCTTCACGAATATTTGATGCAGCTGTTTGCAACTGTGAAATAAAAAAAAAACATTAAATTTAACAAATTTTACTTATTTCCGCTGATAATATTAAGTTGCTTCTTGAAAACAATCTTTCACAACAGTAAAATTAGTTTCTAATTCAATAAAATTTTGAACGAGTTTGGTTTCTATTATATCCCCTTTTTTTTTTTTTAAACTTACTCTTAACATCAATGTAGAAGAGAAAACAAAGGAGTGTAATAAAATGGATTGGAGAGTTGGAACGTTGGTTTTGTTTTATCCTAAGGTGGGACTGTATGAACATATGATACGGACTTTATTGTAAATATTGGAACTGTCAAATAGGGAAAATTTATAAAATAATTCAATATGTTTTGATACACTGTTTATTGAGACTGATTTTAGTTATTTAATTAAGTCAATTTCTTTGAACTGGTTGTAAATTGTGTTGAGTTTATTAATTGCAAATAGTAAGTGATAGCAATTGTATTGTGCGATATTGAGTCGAGAGTATTTTCCTTCCAGTTATTGTATTAAATTAGGAAATTATAATTAACTCTTATTTAAATTTCCATTCCTTAAAGAACCTGGCTAAGCCCACTCACCGAGTTTGACAAATTGTAACAAACTAAATTGAGAAGAAACTTGACGGTAAACCATGAAAACTAATCAAGAAAAAAAATATCCTAGCTAATTCAGTAACAAAGAGTTTCAAGTAAAAGAAAATATGTTGAAATGACAAACAAAGGAACTGTATAATGAAAGACAACAACAAATAGGACAGTGATAAAAATCTGAGAAAGGCAGCAACGAACATCAGGAAAAACAATTCAATACTGATACGAACGAAACTAACTCTTGGAACACAACAAAAATGACAAACTCTTCACGTTTAGGCGCAAAACTGGAAACCAAGCAACTGCCAGGTGGGGGAAAAAAAAAAGTAAAAAGTTAGGTGTGTGGTTGGGCGAGGTTCCTGGCCAGAGGGCCTCACCTCCGAGCCTGAGAGTTTGGATGCCTTTGCGGTTGCCTAGGAATATGCAAACCACCTGTGGCCGGAAAATTTCTCAGCATGTGCTCCAACAGGTTGGTAATTTCCCCAAAAACAGGCGAAACTCCTGGACGAGATTGGAAATTAAGAAGTGACTGTTCAAATGAGCATTGAAAAATAAAGTTGAATATTTTGAGCCAAACGAGTGGTGACAAATTAAATGTTGCTGGTAGAACCAAAAGTGCAGAAAGTCGTTAGTGGAGGGTTTCCACGCACGGCAAACATGTTACAGTAGGTCATGCCAAGACCATGCAGACTGCTCTGTTGCGCTGGTTTAAAAACAAGAAAAAATCTGTTCAACTGAGTGAATGTATGTTTTTCTCGACGTGTAACGCAGTGCTTTTGAAACATAGCTGTCGCAGGCGTAATGATGTCTCGATGGAACTGCGTGAAAACATTAGACAATCACCGTTCGTGTTTTCATAAATGCTCAAGTTTTACAGACATTTTCTTAGCATTTAGAGCTGAATTTTCTGCGTACTTCAAAATATGATTTTTGAAAAAGCTTTTTAAGTAGAACACTGATATAAACTGGCACCACTTCGTAATTTGTGTAGCTTTAATGTTTTTTCAAGATTTGGCATATCACAAACTTACCGGTTATCACCAAATTACCTATATCATCAAATTAGCTGCGCTAAAATTCCTCCAGTGCTAAGTAAGTCATCGCACGCCTAAAATAAGTTCTCGGAAGCATCTGTTTCCGACAGTGATTTATATCGATCGTACATCCATAGACACCTTATTGAAGCAGCCTTCCTCGACACTGAAAACAATTTCACAATTTATAAAACTGCAAAAGAAATATATATTCCTTGGTCAACTTTTGAAGAGGTTTTTAAAAGAAAATCCCGACCCTAAAATTGTTGTTTGCCTAAAATGGGAATACCATATGCCCTTCTAGTGAAATTGAATTGAGCAGAAAAGCTATCATTGAAATAGGTTTCGGACTAACTGAATAAGTGTGCGCATGCTGCTTTCAGAATGGCGGAAGCACGTGGTAGTAAAAATATTTTCAGTTCACTAAAAAAAAAAAAAAGTGAAAGTCTGTGGTGGTGGGGGGTAAATTTTAAAAACAGATACGGACTTACTTTGTGTGTCCCTGAAAATTTATCTGCATACAGAGCACCAATGGGAAACAGTAAAATGATAGATTTTTTTTCTCAAAGCTTTATTTGGTACCGACAGTTAAGAATGAAGGACCAAAGGAATCTTATCTGGAATTGTGACGAAACGGAGCTAGTATTTTTGGTTAAACCTAAACAAGTCCTCACTGCTATTAGCAAAATAATATATTTATAAAGGAAAGTTTCCGACAAGGGTGAAACACTGTTCTTGGATGCGCATGTGTTGATGGCACTTGGGATTCCCCATGGTTATTTTTGAAGGCATCTGATCAAATAAGTTTAAAAATGATACTTTGCCCAACACACCAATGAAATTCTCGCCTAAAGGATGAACAAACACAGAGCTCTTCTATGATTGGATGCAACACTTCATAAACTCTCCCTATTCTGAGACCAGTTTTGCTATTAATTCACTTTCAGGCGTCTCTTATCTCCCCTGAAGTGATTTCCTTGGCCAAACAAAATATTGGTTGGATGTAGGCGTTACAGACCAATAAGGCAGCTTGGTCTGGATTCATGAGGGAACCTTCCACAAAACCAAAACTTTTTTATTTCATACTATGACGAACCCAGCATACATAAAAGCTTTCTCCAGTAAAAAATACCCAGCAGTTTTTTGACAGTCAGGAATTGTGCTCAGGCCACATAGTTCTCAAGAAGCATGTTCACGAGAAGACTCAGACACCTTCGACGTCTGGAAGTCAACCACCTGCAAGATGTTTGTAGCATTCTGAAAAAATTAAGAAAGGGCATTCCCAAGTCAAATGTCTAACTCCTCTCAGTGAAGACTGGTTCACTGCCAGAAAAGTGTTTTAACTGAAGCACCACAAAGAAAAAACGAAGATGCTAATGCACCTGCGATAAAAGTTGCACACTGGACTGTAAAAAAATAAGAACGGTGCTAAATGGGCCTAACGTCGTCGTTTGGTAGCATACTATGAAAAGTGTCAAAAGGTCAGTTGACAACTCTGCTGCATACATGTAACAACTGTGCCCAGTATAGACAGAGCTGCTTAACGCAGATTTTTGATTGAATTCTGTCTTAATACCATGGATTTTGTCATGGCAGTGCAATTTCTTTTTATAATTTGTGTCGAATGAAACATTTTAAAAAGAAATGTTACCGTTTTATTTTGAAATGCTTAAATAATAGTTTGTTGATTTTTATCTTTTAAAATGACGACGTGTCAAATATTGTACTTCCAAGAATTTTTTAAATATTTGATTTCATAAAAACTTAACAGCTTCAAATAGTTAATAAAATTTAAAAAACTTTTTTTGGTATAGTTTTAATTTATAGGTCAAAATACTTTATTTACATTATTTCCATGTTAACTTTCAATAATTACTTAATTTTTAAGCAATGAATCTAATGTACCATGTCACCAAATTGCTTTTGCTGTATCGCAGTTACCTATGTACCTAACTTCAAAATACGTCACAAAAATTTAAAATTACAAACTGTTTCAGGCCTATAACCAAGTGTATGAACTTTATAATNAACTTCAAAATACGTCACAAAAATTTAAAATTACAAACTGTTTCAGGCCTATAACCAAGTGTATGAACTTTATAATAGGGCAAAAGAGTACAAGATATCCTAGAGACAAGAAGGTTTAAGCCTTGTTTCATGTATAAAACTAAAATATCACCACCTGCCTGTTTACCCTACTAAAATATTACCAAATTACAAAAAATAAACTAGGTTTATCGTGCATCATTGGAACAGAAAAAATGGCAATTGTAAAAGTAATATTTGGTCACCAAAATTTTGTACATACTGTTATGATTTGTATCAAAACTGTGACAACTAGCGCCACCTATTGCTTTCTCTATGTCATTAGTAATAAAGCTATGGTCGTTCAGTCGCCATTGAATCGCGATACGCAGTNGCCACCTATTGCTTTCTCTATGTCATTAGTAATAAAGCTATGGTCGTTCAGTCGCCATTGAATCGCGATACGCAGCGTTTCATTTCGCTAATCATTACAGGTTATGGGCCCTGTAAACAATTGAATAATAATCTCGCGATAGTTTGTACGGTATGAAAAGTACTGAATATAATTATATTCGCTGAAGGAGACACTTAATTGTGCGTATCGTGTGTGTGTGACCGCGTAATGGCTTCGAACTATGTGATAAGCGTTCCTAAGTTGAAAGGACGCGAGAATTATAGTGAATGGTGTTTTGCGGCAGAGAATTTCCTGGTCTTGGAGGGCATGCTAGGATGCATCAAGCAGGAGCCGAATCAACCAGCAATAGGAGCCACGGATGATGCTAAAACCAGAGCAAAATTGATCTTGACCATTGATCCCTCGATTTACGTTCATATAAAAAACGTTACTTCTACAAAGGAGCTATGGACGAAACTAAAGCAGTTATTCGACGATTCGGGGTTTACCAGAAGAATAAGTCTGTTGAGAAATTTAATTTCTATTCGGCTTGAAAATTGTATCTCAATGACTGCCTATGTGACTCAAATAGTTGAAAATGGACAAAAATTAGCTGGAACTGGTTTTAACATAAATGACGAATGGATCGGGTCATTATTGTTGGCGGGATTGCCTGAAAAGTTTTCGCCAATGATTATGGCCATAGAACATTCTGGAATTTGCATAACAACGGACGCCATTAAAACGAAATTATTGGACATGGAGGAAACTGAAACGAATGAAACTAGTGGTGCATTTGCTAGTTTTCGTAAATACCAACATAAGAAAAAAGAAAAGTCTGTGGTTAAAGACCATAAACAAGATGGCTCACAAACGTCAAAGTCATCAACCATCAAATGTTTTAGATGTAAACAGACTGGCCATTTCCAAAATAAATGTCCCAATAAAGAGAAATATAATACGCACAGTGAACAAAAGCAAACAAATGCCTTCAGTGCTGTATTTTTAAATGGCAGTTTTAGCAAAAACGATTGGTATGTCGACTCGGGGGCAAGTGTGCACCTAACAACGAATAAACATTGGATTACAAATGTTTCATACGAACAGAGCACTAAAGAAATAATTGTAGCTAACAATAGTAAGGTGCCTGTTGAGTGTTCCGGTGATGTGCAGATTAAAACTTTAACAGAAGATAGCAAGTTTGATGTGACAATCAAAGATGTGTTGTGTGTTCCAAGTATCACAACAAATCTCTTATCTGTGAGTCAATTAATCTGCAATGGCAATGGAGTGTCCTTCACGAGTGACAGTTGTATCATTTATAATAGAAAAGGCGAAAAAGTTGCTACAGCCTCATTAGTAAATGGAGTATACAAACTAAACATGCCCATGTGTTTGTCAGCTGCTGTGATGGAATCCGGCGAAACCTGGCATAGGAGACTGGGACATATTAATAGCAACTATCTTAACAAGATGCAGGATGCTGTGGAAGGATTGCAATTGGATAAGAATACAGATATAAGCAAGATGTCTTGTGTCACATGTTGTGAGGGGAAGCAAAGTCGCTTGCCGTTCTCTCATGAGGGTGACAGAAGTACTGAATTATTGAATACAGTACATACAGATCTTTGCGGACCTATGGAGAATGCTTCTCTAGGAGGGTCAAGGTATTTTCTTATTTTTGTCGATGATTACAGCAGAATGACACATATTTATTTTTTGAAAAATAAGAGTGAAACTTTTGAATGCTTTAAACAATACAAAGCTAAAGTTGAAAATGTTCTGGGAAAAAAGATAAAGATTTTACGGAGTGATAACGGACGTGAATTCTGTAATAAAGAATTGGATGATTACCTGAAAAAAATGGGAATAATACATCAAAAAACAAATCCTTACACGCCTGAACAAAATGGTTTATGCGAACGCATGAATAGAACTTTAATAGAAAAAGCGAGATGCCTTTTGTTTGAAGCTGATCTACCGAAGAAATTTTGGGCAGAAGCAAGTAATACTGCTGTTTATTTGCAAAATAGAACGGTAGCAGCTGGATTAAATAATAAAACTCCGTACGAGTTATGGACTAACAGCAAGCCTAATATTAGTCATTTGAAGATATTTGGTAGTACTGTCATGGTGCATGTCCCCAAAGTTAAACGTGCGAAGTGGGACAAGAAGTCTGAGAAGTGCATCTTAGTAGGTTATTCAGAGGAAGTAAAGGGGTACAGAGTTTACAACCCTAAAACTCAGATAGTGTCAACCAGCAGAGACGTCATTATTATGGAAAAAAATTTGAATACAGAGAACCTGACTGTAGTTAAAGAGAAGGAGAATGTTGATACCGATATTGGCGAAGTAAATGCAGATTCAGTGGGGGACAACAATCAATCTGATGACTCGTATACTAGTACTTCAGGATTTAATAATGATGAAACCTATGTGCAGGGTGATACTGCAGACTCGGACAGTTCCACTGAAGTTGATGAAACGATACAATCACGCGCGTTGCCTACTAGACAAAGACAAAAACCAGATAGATATGGTTTCTCAAATATGTGTACAGAAAGTGACAGATTACATATTGATGAGTTGTCGGTGGAAGATGCACTACAGGGTCCAGATAAGGAGTGTTGGTCGCAAGCTATACAAGAGGAGCTGCAGTGTTTTGAGGATAACAATGCTTGGGAGCTTGTGGAACCTGAAGACGGTAAAACAGTGGTAAAGTGCAAGTGGGTATTGAAGAAAAAGTGTGACAGTGAAAACCAGATTCGTTACCGTGCTAGATTAGTAGCCAAAGGCTA
This sequence comes from Clitarchus hookeri, assembly GCA_002778355.1. Classification (NCBI taxonomy): domain Eukaryota; kingdom Metazoa; phylum Arthropoda; class Insecta; order Phasmatodea; family Phasmatidae; genus Clitarchus; species Clitarchus hookeri. The sequence goes on from NQII01000047.1 coordinate 1,462,320, forward strand.
TAGTCAAAAGTATGGTGTGGACTATGAAGAAACCTTTTCCCCTGTTGTGAGGCACACCACATTGCGTTTGTTATTTGCAATTTCTGTACAGTTAAATCTTGATATAATACATTTAGATGTGAAAACAGCCTTTCTGAATGGAGAATTGAATGAGACTATATATATGCAAAAACCAGACGGTTTTGTTTGCTCAGAGAATGATAAAAACAAAGTCCTTAAGTTGAAAAAGGCTATATATGGCCTCAAACAATCCTCCAGAGCATGGCATGAGAAAGTTGACAATTGTTTGATTCTAAATGGTTATAAGAAATCTAAACTGGAACCATGCTTATATAGCAAAGTTGTAAATGGTTGTAAGACAATGGTCACTCTTTATGTCGATGATTTCTTTGTTTTTTCGAACGATAAAAAATAAATGTTACCGTTAAAAGAAATATTGAATTGTCAGTATAAAATAAAAGATTTGGGACAAGTAAAGCGTTGTCTAGGTATGGATGTTAAAANTATTGAATTGTCAGTTTAAAATAAAAGATTTGGGACAAGTAAAGCGTTGTCTAGGTATGGATGTTAAAATTGATAATAGTAATAATGTAATTACCTTAAGCCAAGAAAATTATATCGAACAACTTTTGCACAAGTTTGATATGATTGATTGTAAAACTGTTAAGACTCCTGTGGAGGCTAAATTGAATGTTACTAAATGTGAAAATGCTTAAAACCAGAATCCATATCAACAACTTATAGGTAGTTCGATGTATCTGGCAGTCCTTACAAGACCGGATATTGCTTATGCAGTAGGATATTTGAGTCAGTTCAATAATTGTCATGGTGAAGAGCATTGGTCATATGTAAAGAGGATACTTAAATATTTAAAACCTACAAGAACTTTTGGTTTAAAATATAGTAAGAATAAAGATTGTGATGTCAAAGGTTTTGTTGATGCCGACTGGGCTAATGATACTATGGACAGAAAGTCATATACAGGTTATTGTTTTATGTTATCAGGTTGTGTCATCTCTTGGGAATGTAAAAAACAGAAGTCAATAGCATTATCTAGCACAGAAGCTGAATATATAGCAATTTCAGAAGTTTGTAAAGAGGCAATATATCTTAGAAACTTGCAACTATACGCAGTGTTTCATTTCGCTAATCATTACACACACCACCTCTCTCGGATCATTTTTAAAAGAAGGCACTGTACAGGCTCGACATGTCCTGATACCACCTATAAATAATACACCCACACTATAATACAAACAGAACGAAATAAATTCAAACTCTGTATACCTAAAAGGTCAATGCTATGTTCCTTATTCTCATAAAATACGTAGCCATATTGTGCGACACTTCTCAGCATTGCTGGCGTAACCTATTGAAATGCGCATTTTACACCATCCTTCAATTTATCACCAGCAATCCTTGATCCCTAAACATTCAAATATGGGGGCGGGGGAAAACCAATTCCGCAGCTTTGTTTATTAATGGATCAATCTAAAATTATAGACCATAAATTTGTCTGCTGTCCAGACCAGCCCATATGTCATAGGTAGAGTAATGCTCACCTCTTCATAAAGTATGGGTTTTGCTTCGGCCAAAACCTTTCGTGACCGGGAGCTTCGGTAAATATCACCTTGCCCGTTTCGGGATTGTGTCAAAAGGTCTGCAGAAGAACAGCACATGCGTCCTTATTTAGTCTCAAAGTTACTCTCCGATAATTCCTGCGCGCGC